>JAXIVJ010018426.1:2500-23265 GCA_036785665.1 Chirona hameri | reverse complement strand
ATATATATATATATATATATATATATATATATATATATATATATATATATATATATATATATATATATATATATATATATATATATATATATATATATATATATATATATATATATATATATATATATATATATATATATATATATATATATATATATATATATATATATATATATATATATATATATATATATATATATATATATATATATATATATATATATATATATATATATATATATATATATATATATATATATATATATATATATATATATATATATATATATATATATATATATATATATATATATATATATATATATATATATATATATATATATATATATATATATATATATATATATATATATATATATATATATATATATATATATATATATATATATATATATATATATATATATATATATATATATATATATATATATATATATATATATATATATATAAAATAGCATGTAAAATAATCAAATTTGAGATATTTGGAGGCAAATATTCCTCAATTTTATTTTTCTCTCACTTAATTGACACGTCCTTACACGTAAGAATAGCACAGCGAAAAGAAAAATAGAAACACGTTTGAGAAAAGGTATCCAAAAATGTTGTATGATTTCGAAAACGTACTAAATTGTGAAATTTTAGAAAATGAACAAATCAACATCACAATGTTATAAAACAGCTCATTGTCATTCTAATGACATATAATACATCTATATTGCTTCATAAATTCCCCATCATATGGGCTGACAAAGATTGACCTGCACCGTGACCTTATAAAAATTCCCGAGGCAATATCTCCTGAGCCACTGCTTGCATTGCAATACAACTTACACAGCTCGCTTAAGCGCCCCAAGTTACCCCATATACCAATTTTGGCCATAATTGGTGACATGACGGTGTCATTTTGCACTTCGTTTATGTCGATTTGTCGTGGAATGCCCCAGCTACAAAAATAAGAACATTGGGATTTTTTAACTGAACCTTATTACCCTACTTAATACTAGTAGACTTATTCCACACAACATAGGTACCTATGTAAAGAAATTAACTCACGCGCTCCTCTGTCAGCCAGCAGGCAGCAGGAGACCAAAGGCTGCGTGTAAAATTATAACTTTACACGCAGCCTTTATGTTATGAATCACTCCAAATAGCGTTAGACGCGCCACTTTCCCTATCCCTACTGGCACCAAAATTCTACCAAATAGAGGAAACACGAATGAGGCAAAAAAAACAATATATTGATTCCACAAGAAGTTATTTTTCGCAGGCAATACCCATTTTCATCGCCAGTTTCAGCAGATTTTGGGGGTGGGGCTAATTTCTATTGCCGCCCCTGTCGAGCTTGGAATGTGGGGGGGGGGCTTTTCCCCCTGCCGCACCCTTTGGAGCCGCCAGTGATTCCATAAAACATACAAGAGGCAAGGACGCAGGAACCGGGGGGGGGGGGGGGGGGGGGGGGGGTGGGAGGGGGACAGCCGCCGCCCCAACATTTTCGGATTTTAAGATCGGAAGAAGAGACATTCGGATTGTATTACGCCTATTGGCGTTGCATGGAAAGAATCGACTTCAGAATGCCTCCCTCCCCCCCCCCCCCCCGCCCAACTTTCGGAAGGTTGCGGCGCCCTCGAACCTAGGGGAGACCGCAGCTGGATGCATCCATTTTCACATTTACCTTCTTAGCCGTCGATTCGTATACGATATTTGAAATCGGACACTTCTGTAGGAAAAGTGTGTCTTTTCCCCACCTAAATACATATTCATTTTTATTCTAACGAAGTATGAATAGGTACAGCGACAATTTTAAGACAGCTCTGCAAGTGATGCATTTAACCCCGCTACCGGGGCAGGTTGCATCTACCCCTGGAACGTATAAAATGAATGGCAAAAACGTAGTCATTAAAAACGGTTTGTATTGGTCACTGTATTATATATCAATTATATGCCTTAGTATATTATATCTAAACACCATATTATTTGTTCTACTGGATATTCCACGCTATGAATTAATGTTTGTGATTTATGTCATATCAACCTAACGTTGCAACCTGCCCGTTCACAAACGATTCAACCTGCCCCATGCCCACTTTGATTTGTTTTGAGCGCATAAAATGGTGGAAGTTTAAGCAGTTCAGACAAGATATATCGTTTTAACGCCAGAAGTACGGTCTACGGAAGTATATGAAGTATATGAAGCAGTATATGTTTCACCACACCTGAAGTTGCAAAGAGTCTACTGAATGTCGTATTTATTGGCAAATATTAACTTTCTTCCTCAAAAATCACTCTTTCGGCGTCTGCCAGATCAGCCAGCTTCTAAGAGCGCTCGTTTCGCCGTTGCGAAGGGTTTGCGCAGGCGCGTTTCTTGTAGACCCACTGGTATTTCCATCTCATGGGTAGTTTTGTTAGTTATAAGCTCTGATGCATTCAACCCGTGATGCATTTAGCCCCAGTCTCCCCTATACAAGGAAATTCACTCACGCACTCCTCTGCCATCCAGCAGGCAGCAGGAGACCAAAGGCTGCGACGCGCGCTGCGTGTAAAATTATAACTTACGTTGGTTGTGAATCACTCCAAAATAGCATCAGACGCGCCACTTTCCCTATCCCTACTGCTACCAAAATGCTACCAAGTAGAGGAAACTCGACGAGGCAAAAACAAGATTTTTTTTTTTATTTCGCAAGAAGTTATTTTTCGCAGGCAGTACCCATTTTTCATCGCCAGTTTCAGCGAATTTTGAGGGGGCTAATTTGTATTTCCGCCCCTGTCGAGCTTGGGATTGCCCCTGCCGCCTTTGCCCCTGCCGCCCCCCTGGATCCGCCAGTGTTTGAAACTGTCTACTGAACATTCTGGCCGTTAATTTCAGCCAGCAGTGCGGGCGAGTGTACCCAGCCTCTATCCTGGTGCTTCGTTAGCCCAGCGATAGAGTTCAAACTATACAACTATAGACAGAAGCAACAGACCATTAACAGGAAAAAGGCGAAAACCTTCTTCGAACGCCAATCCACTCAAATCGCAGCCAGAGCCCGGAAACATCGGTTTGACAGGTTTGTAGCTGTTCCATAACTGAAGAAACTAGCGACAACAAACAGAAGGGATAAGAAAAATCCACACAGATAATCAAACCATACCCTTTAAGACACTGAATAGAATTGGAGGGGTGCGAAGACGCTGCTCTATCTAGCAGAGATTCGTCGTTTCATGTCCAACGATAAATCCGGGTGTGATGAGTCATTCCATCATGCCTACCACAGTAGCACATTCCGGCGGCTGCATACACCATTCACCCAACCTACTACGTGATATCCGCCTGTCACCAATGAACTGCAAATGCATGTACGTGTCGGGCACTGGGGATATTGCACGAACTCGGCAAAATACTGTTGAAAGCTGGATCGGTGTTGACAAGCGTTAGCTGCTGACAAGGCGCAGACTTTTGCTGATTTCCGACTGCATCGTTACATTTCATTTGGATTTTGAATCAGAGGCCTATTTCACAAAGAAGTTAGTAATTACACATGTTTGCAATTACAAACATAATAAAATATTGCAAACCTCACAAAAAGACATTTCACAAACATTCACCACCTCTGAATTACCGATTGTAAAGAAAATTGTAAACACAAATGTTAGTACAGCAGAAACCTTGAAATCAAGAACGTTTGTATTAAACTTGATGCTAATGACAAATAATATGTTTGTTAACAAATTCATTTAACAAATATTTACATTGTGTTTTATTTTTTAACTCAATATAAAATTAGTTATAGGGAGAATTATCTTTTAATTAACATTTCACCGGAATGCAAACTCTGATCGTAAAAATACATCTTGGTAAGCAATTAGAGTAAACAGAAATTGGTCATTCACCGGGTGGCGGAGTATAACAACAGAACTACTCTTAAAAGAAAGATCGTTGAATTTCTCGACCATTTTTTCACCTAACCTAGCCCATTTCTTACTTCGTAAAGGGTGAAGGTTCACTGTACATTGCACAAGACATCGTTCACCGCTGCAATTCTATCGCCATGCGGTTTCTCCGCGCGGAGGCGCCCCTCACAGCGCAATCGGTAAGGTGCATGCACTGTGACTGGACTTCAAAGCTGGAGATCCCTGTTCGAATCTCTCGGGAAATAACTTTTTTTAGCAGCTATACCTATGTATAACTAAACCATTACCCTAACAACCTCGGCAACGTAACAACCTCACCAAGAAAATAACCTGAACAGTCAAACAATGTCAACTATCAATGCAGTTTCTGAAATTCCGAACCCCTGACCCACTGGAATTACAAGTTTGTAAATGCAAACATTTCCTCACTTCCGTCAACCTTTGAGAAATAGAACATGTGCAATTGCAAACATTTTTACAAACAATATCTTTGTAAACCAGTTTGTAAATAGTAAATTGAGATTTACTACCCTGTGGTTTTGTGAAATCCAAACTACAAACATCAAGCATGTGTACAAATTATTTGTAATAACAAAGACATTCTTTGTAATTACAAACTTTTTTACTTTGTGAAATTGCCCTAAGATTGTTACAAAAGAACGAGTGTATCTGTAGTACATATATGAATTATTTCCAAATGGAACCAATCATATCGAACAACTAATACCTAACTGTGTGTGGCTATGTCATGGGAACTCGAGCGCCATTTCTCCGTCAGCCTTCCAAACCCAGCCCGTCTCACAATCCAACCGCCAATGGCTGCCACCGCTCCTCGCTCTGAGCCGGCTAACGGGAACGGTTCCCGCGGTTAGCGGTGGACGGTTAGCCACGCCGGCGCCCGGTGGACCGCTGCGTCCCGACCGGTATACCGTGTGCACGGTCAGACGCGGTCCCGTCTTTCGAGGTAGCACGGACCGTCACCAACGGGCCGTCACCGACGGACCGGAGCACGGGGTGCGGTGACCTGTGCCCGATGACCCGCTGCCAGTGGCCGGTGACTGATGATTTATGGCCGATGACCAGTGATCTAGATCGGTGACCGGTGACCGGTGACCGGTGACCGGTGACCGGTGACTGGTGACTGGTGACTGGTGACTGGTGTCCGGTGACTGGTGACTGGCGACTGGTGACTGGTGACTGGTGACTGGTGACTGGTGACTGGTGACTGGTGACTGGTAGTGACTGGTGACTGGTGACTGGTGACTGGTGACTGGTGACTGGTGACTGGTGACTGGTGACTTGTGACTGGTGACTGGTGACTGGTGACTGGTGACTGGTGACTGGTGACTGGTGACTGGTGACTGGTGACTGGTGACTGGTGACTGGTGACTGGTGACTGGTGACTGGTGTCCGGTGACGGGTGACTGGTGACTGGTGACTGCTGACTGGTGACTGGTGACTGGTGACGGGTGACTGGTGACTGGTGACTGATGACTGGTGACTGGTGACTGGTGACTGGTGACCGGTGACTGGTGACTGGTGACTGGTGACTGGTGACTGGTGACTGGTGACTGGTGACTGGTGACTGGTGACCGGTGACTGGTGACTGGTGACTGGTGACTGGTGACTGGTGACTGGTGACTGGTGACTGGTGACTGGTGACTGGTGACTGGTGTCTGGTGACTGGTGACCGGTGACTTGTGACTGGTGACTGGTGTCCGGTGAATGGTGACTGGTGACTGGTGACTGGTGTCCGGTGACGGGTGACTGGTGACTGGTGACTGGTGACTGCTGACTGGTGACTGGTGACTGGTGGCTGGTGACTGGTGACTGATGACTGGTGACTGGTGACTGGTGACCGGTGACTTGTGACTGGTGACTGGTGACTGGTGACTGGTGACTGGTGACTGGTGACTGGTGACTTGTGACTGGTGACTGGTGACCGGTGTCCGGTGACCGGTGTCCGGTGACCGGTGACCGGTGACTGGTGACTGGTGACTGGTGGCTGGTGACGGGTGACTGGTGACTGGTGACTGGTGACTGGTGACTGGTGACTGGTGGCTGGTGACGGGTGACGGGTGACTGGTGACTGGTGACTGATGACTGGTGACTGGTGACTGGTGACTGGTGACTAGTGACTGGTGACTGGTGACTGGTGACTGGTGACCGGTGACCGGTGACCAGTGAATGACGATCGGTGACTTGTAACCAGTAGGCAGTGGCGAGCGAGCGGCAAATGAAGGCTGGGAATGGGCGGTGTGGGTACAACCCAGGTAAGGCGGGATCGTGGGTCGTCATGGTGTCATGCATCCTTTTAAAGAGGCGATAACATTGTGGGGTGTCAGCAAAAACTGGCACCGATTGTGCGACGCGAGGGCGTTGCGAGATACTGATAACAATTACAAACTGTTAATTAGTAGTAGGTGGCCATGTACTTCAGATTGCGATAGCTTAGACAACGTCTTTCTTTCTTTCTATTATGTTTTGACGCAGACTATGAAGTAAATGGGATATTCAGGGCTACCTTCATATCAAGAAAACGCTCAGAAATTCGATGACAGAACATTCATATAGCACTAAACAATAACATAAGTGATATTCCTAAACATATAGATAGTTCAAAAATATTTGACATGCTTCAATGTCAATCTTTCTTTCTTTTCGGATTAATCCTATAGATGTTGTGTGCATTTGCTAAGTTATGCAGCCGCTTATTGCATTAGGAATTCGTCACCGTCCGGAAAAACAACACCATCGAGTTGGAACAGAAAATCCAATTATCCCAACGGAATTCTTTTGATCAAGCTCACGCAAGACGGAAACTTTTCCACCCCGCGCGCGCGCGTGCGTCTCCCCAAAGTCACAAACAGGCCCGAACGACGCCCTATCATGTCAATAAAGCCATTCCGACGGCGGCAGTCCAGCTGGAGACAGTCTGCTCCGTCACGAAATGGGGAGCCACGGGTTGTGTGTGTGGGGGGGGGGGGGGGGTGGCGGTGGGGAGGGGGGGGGGGGCAGCTCACAACGAGACGGCTGCGCGCCGGTATAGACAGTATAGACCAAACTTTTCGGTCACGGTGAATCGAGCGCAGGCCATTGTCTGGCTATTGATTTCGGCCATGGCCGGATCGGACAGTTGTTTGCCGCCACCCGTACTGTACACAGAGCATACAAAGGTGCCGCGAAGAATAAATCTGTCCGCCGATAAAGGGGGAGGTTACGGTCGTCCGCGAGGGGGACGCCAGAGGGGCAGGGGTGAGGTGAAGCGGTGAAAACGGCTCCAAAACATCACTGGAGCGACGGTACAGACCATCACTCAGGCCATAGACGCATCGATCACTGGATCAATGGCGAAACGTTTGTTTTGGTTGTCAATATTGTTAGGGTATAGAAAGAGGTGGCCGTATTGTATCAGGTCAGATCGATACAAAAAAAAATCACAGAATTTGTCGTGTCCTGTGTCGCTGCGCATGACCTGAAAGACGACCATTACCCATTGACAAGTTTGACAAGTTTGACTTTACCCATTGACAAGGAACACATCGTTAGTCAATTTCAATCGTATTCGAACACATCGTTAGTCAATTTCAATTGTAATCGAAGATCGTTAGTCAATTTCAATCGTAATCGAACACATCGTTAGTCAATTTCAATCGTACAATGTTGTTAACATTGTTCGTACGGAATTAAATAAATTACTAACATAAAAGAACCAAAACAAGCCGCAAAAGACGAGAACCGATTTTCTACCATGTCGATGTCTCCCTCCACAGGTGCACCACACCGTCGCAATAACAGGTTTGCGACGTCACGACGTAAGGATGACGTCATCCCATCACTATGCAGCAAGTTAGTCACTCCTGCTGACGAGCAGCCGGCAATGTTGACCGGCATGAGCAGTGGCACGCAGCTTAAACAAGGCCCATTCACTGTGAGTACGCAAATTATTGCAGCTTAATGCCGCTAATTCACGATTGAAAACTACGAGTGCTACGAAAATTGAATGCTGCCAAAGTGCCGGATATATCTGTGCGTCAGATTGGCGTGATCAACATGTATACGGTCTGTTTTCTTCACAACATAAGTGGCAAGCACCTAACTTGACTTGCAATACATTGCATTTTGAGGTACCTATGAAGTAATGGCCTTTAATCGAGCCCGGTTGACAAAGGTTGTTATCGCATAAACAGCAAAATTCAGAAATGTCTGGGAGACAATAATTACAAATGATTTCGTGACGATTTCGTGATACTTCAAACATCATTCTTAGCTCCTAATCAGACCTTCCACTAGTATTGGAAGTAGAGGTGCAGAAAATCCCAAATCTTTGGCCACAGCCTAGTCGCGGTCACGGAATGAGCTGTCAAGTCACAGCTTTGGTCACGGCGCTGCAATGCTAGCCCTATGGCGCTGGCCAGGCCAGTCACAGCTTCAATCACGACCGTGACCAGTTCTGGTCCCAGCGCTGGGACGCTGGGACCAGAATCTTGCATCTCTAATTGGAAGCTCCAGATCCCCTCGCATTGCCAATCACTTGAAACACACCAAAACTCGAGAGTTCACCCCTTTCCTGTGCGTCAGACATTCTCAAGCAGTTCGCCTCAGTTAGAACACTCTACAGCAGTAACACAAACCTCGCCATGTTGGCGTGAGCTGTGGAGTGTGGAACCCGACCCTGCCCAGGAAACTGGAGCGGTACAGGTGGGACGGGCGGAGAGTCGGGTGGGTCCGGCTCCCCTTCAATCCCGACACCAGCCCCGTCACAGCCCGCCGGCCTCCACCAGCTAACAAACCACACCGGCCAGCCTGCCCTTTCAGCCAGAGAGCCGGGGAGCCGGGGAACTGGGGAGCCGGGGAACGCGCGGGGCGCGGTGGGACAGAGGGGAAGGGGAGCCGATTCCCTCCCCAGCCCGGCCTTCGGTACGATCTAATCACCTTCAATCATTCCACCTATGAGCAAAACATTTCCAGTGCGGCTGCCCAGCGCCGCGCTGCCACCAGAGCCGTCGACAAACAGCCATTGTGCTCAGCGTCAATGTTGTCTTTCACGTGTCGCTGCCGGCAGATTTTTGTGAGGAGTGGGACCGGGAGGGGGAGGGGGGTCGCCGTGTGGGGCGGACGCGGCGGCACCTCCCGGACGGAGATTAGGCTTCCGTCGGCTCCGGACGGGGTCATTTGGGGACTGGTAACGAGAAGATATGGCCGACGTGACACCGACAGACGGAGGGTCGGAATTAAATTAGTGCGACGAGCCGGCCGGCAGAAAAATGGCAGCTGCTGCTGACTTCGGCTGCTGGGACCGATCACGCGCGCCGGATTGATTATATCATCGTGTGAGGTCCGACGGACCAGTATCAGTATCGGCCGCTGGATAACTTCTCCTTACTTTCCTTGAGAAGACCAACGTCATATCATCTATATAATACAAAGTAGTTGTAACATGTTGTTGTTGTTGTTGAGTAGTTGAGGTCACTTAAGGCCACTTCGTAGTTGAGGCCACTTCGCGCGCTTTTTCGAAAATTTGGTCCTGAATTGGCGCGATGCAGGACCATTTTTGAAAAGAAAAAAAGAAACTGTATTACAAAATATAATAAAATCGTGTTCTGAAAAATGTTCCAAAAATTTCAAAAAAAGTTGTTTTTGAAAAAAATGCTCACAAAATCAAATTTTTCAAAGATATTGAAAAAACGGAATAAATATAAATGTTGATCAAACAACGATAAGACGTATTCATTTGGATTTATATTTGATCTGCGAAATTAATATGTTAACTGTTCAGTCATCAGTTATTAACACAACAATCTTCCAAGCACATCCTGACACAACAAAGCCGATTTAACAAAAGTTAAGTGACCTCAACTACTCAACAACAACAACAACGTGTCACATGACTTAATGTTGTTAATACTGTGAACTTCGGTCAGAACTTACAGTGGCAAGCAAAGTAAAACTGCAAAGGCCAAATGCAACAGCTGTGTCTAATGAAAACAAGACAGCTTAGTGCGAGAAAAGCTTCTGGTGAAGCGAAGCGCTCTCCATGTTAATCTGCGGAAATCACATTATATTCCACTGAGGAAGCTGAATTCGGCTAAAATGATTATATCATCGTATATTACAAATCGCACGCGGCGCAATGAATATGAATCGATCCAAACGGCATTATCTAATTCAAAACTGAAAAGTTGGCAACAGTAACAGAAGACAGCCTGATTAAGTTTCCATTATCTCTGACAGCTCACCGGTAAAATCCAACAATAAAACGGAACCTGGCGATGGGCACAACAATACAACTAAACGGAAGCCTGATAGCTGGCGCGGCTTTGGAGCGGCAGCTGCAAACCTAATCTACGTATCTCTGGCGTCGGCCGTATACGATTTCGCTTTTAATCGCCGAGCAAAGCGAGTCCAACAATAGCGCTAATCACTCTTCGCAGAGCAGCGCATCTCTAAATCCCATGGCGGCAACGTGCCTGGGGAGGGGGAGGAGGAGGGAGGGGGAGCGGAGCGAGGGGCGGCCGCGCGCACACGTCCGGTCGCGTTGTCTAGGTCAAGCGCACAATGACAGGATGTCACAGGATGTCACAGGATATAAACGCAAACAAAAGGAAATACGACTCGGGCAGGGACGAGGAAGCCAGCGAGACGCGGGGTATTGTTCGGGCGATATGGAGTTATGGACAATGGGCAGGTGTTGGCTGGTCATAGCGGGTATTGGGTCCACCTTGCTACGCATGGTATGTGGCGGGGAGGGGGGGGGGGGGGCACAAGTTGTTTGGTAGCCGTGACATCACCATGGCAGTCGAATCCCGCTCCACAGTGTTAAGGCAATGCAAAGAGGCTTGGTAGTTACCCCCTTTAACCCTCGCCCTACGGGGGGGGGGGGGGCCTGACGGCCCCCTCTGAGGTTTTTCTTGAATAACTTTTTACACATGCGGTGCATCTTGTTGAAATTTTCGGTAGCTGAGTTTACAGCATTTATACGTAGGCTGTACAAATTTATTTGAAATTGGTTGAGAAATTTGGGAAATAATGACGTTTTGATGTCATGTTGGTAAAATTTAGAAATATTTGAAAAATCGTAGAAAATAAAGTTTTAAAGCAAAGTGCAAACACAATTCACCAAAGATACGAAATGTCATTTTCTTTAAAATGGCAATCTCAGATTTGCAAAATTTGGGGTTTTTGACCCCTAAAATGTAAAAAAACAGTTTTTTTTTGGGGAAAAATCCCCACAAAATCAAAATTTTCAAAGATTTTAGAAAAACCGGAATACATGTGAGAGAACTGAGTATGGACAATACGCATACCAAATTTCAAAGCAATATCTTCATTTCTGACTGAGTGATGGCTCCCTAAGTGTAAGAAACTGATGACGTCATTTAAAAGAAAAAACTTTTTTTGACCAGATACGAACAAATAATTACCTTTTCTGTATCTCTGAGCCAAAACTGGTCTAGGAACATGCCTTTTTATTTACATTTATCAATTTATAATTTTGAGGCTTTCTGAAGAGAAAATCGCTGTTCTGGACGTGGTAAATCGGAGGTCATTCACTTGACCTGTAGGGTCATCCATTGACCTGACACCTAAAACTCGCATACTGTTAGATTCCTCTCATGACAGGCAACATGCTGGTTCTTGCCGCATTGCTCTAAGTTGCTTGGTTTGGACGTTAACAGGGGGGCCTGTCAGCCCCCCCCCCCCCGTAGGGCGAAGGTGAAAAAAGCTCCCGTAGGGCGAGGGTTAATTTGTTATCTAAGAGAGATGGATACAAGTATTTATGCTCAATGGGAAGCTCGTTTCTTCAAGATTCCTGGAATGGCTTCCGATTTTACCTGAGACACTCCAATCGTTCACAATTCTTGGTCGAGTGGAGGCATGTTCCGCCCACACGGCGCGCCGGAGCGGGGGTCCGTTGCCAGGGGCTGTACACCGCCGCCGCCGCGCCGGCCGCAAGTTGGTGTGAACCGCTGCGACGCCTTGTCAGAGACTGTACCGCCGCGGGGCCGGACGCCGCCGCTGGTTGGCCGGCCCGGCGGCTGCCTGGTGCTTCATAATATCCGGCCTGAATGCAAACTACAGTTGACTAATTGTGATATATCGTTAGCATGGTGTTTATGGGCATTTTCCAATAAAATTGATGTACCAATAAACTTTAAATATTATTTTAATTCGAATACACACAAAATTGTATTAAATATATTTCGTTTCCTATTCAGATATTTTCCGAAGTTTCCATATCCAACTATATAGTTGAAAATCTAGAAGAAAATGAGAACTATTCCAAAAAGCATACCAGAAATAGTTCATATGGTAACATAGTTAGTTTATCCTAGTTTGAACCAGGCATGACGTAGCCATGGCAGTCGCCGAACTTGAACCTACTCAATACTCATTGATATAAGTACTCTGGTATGTGGTACAAAGGCGGCAAGGAAGATGTGAAGTTGATAATTAACGACTTAATTTACATTCAGAGTAAATTTCTCCCAAACAGTCGCCGCTAAAATTAGTTTTTACCCACATTGTTAACATTACACGTTGTAATATCTACATTATTTTGGCTTATTTTCACTCACAAAAATATTTAGACTTCAATTATATACTACGCATACAGACAGTTTTATAAAATACATAAAACTAGCTACTTTCATAAGCACGACAATCAACAGTGCACCATTGCACGAGCCCTGCCAGACTATAACTGCCAGTCGCCAGACTGGGCTGGCTCGACGCAACTCGAGTCTGACAAACGAGCCTCAGGGAGCGAGCCCGCCAGCCTCAGGGAGCGAGAGCCCGCTGGCCGTCACCTAACCTACCCACCATTAGTCCGCCGTCGCGTCGGCCTAAATTAGCCCGTACCAGACTGTCTTATCTCGCTCTGATCTACCCCTTCCAGAGGCATCGACCGACCGGCCGGCCGGCATCGGGCGAGCACCCCAGCACCCCAGCCGCCCGGGGAGCGGCCCGCCGGTATCAAGGTAGCACGTCGCTAAATTTATGCACGATTCGCGTCGCCGTTCAGTGCGGGTTTTCACAAGCCATAAAGTGGCAGATAGGCGTGCTAACTGATGGCGGGCTTCCAGCGCCGGCGGGAGATGTGCCGCGCTAGATTTCATCTGCTTCATTCGAGGGGAGACAATGAGGGGGGAATCAATCCCCATAACATTTGGCGGGGTGTCTGGAGGATACTGCTTTCGGCGTGTGTCTGGCGCAAGGGATGGGCGAATCTGGATGTTTAGAAGGGGTCCAGAAAGAGTCTGAAATAGACCGAATCTGTCTATTAAATACCGTGATGAAACCCAATAAAAGGCATTCGAATCACATTTCAGCTCTGGAACATTTGGATATCGAAGTACAAATGCGAATTACTGTTTGTGGAACAAACGCGACAACAAACTTAACAGCCGGCGTTCATCAGGAGTAAAGAAGTGATTATACATTTTCCTTAGTGAAAAACGCTTAAGCTTTCTTCAGTCAGGGCAGTTGTCAATATTTGCCGGATTTTTGCCTTTTGGGTGTGGGGGGGGGGGGGGGGGGATTGCCCCCCGATAGCCCCTGGATTCGCCACTGCTCATTGTTTGCTATAGTTCCTAGCTCTGATATAGTTCCTACAGTCAGCCGTACCGAACTATACTCCCATCCTGCAGCCCCCCGGCCACTAACCACCCCTGGTCAGGGGTCAGTGAGCCGCTGGCCGCGCCCGACTGGCCGGACCCCGACAACACTAATACATCATCTCCCCCCCCCCCCCCCTGCACGCCACCCCTCTCCACCGTCCAGACGCGCCAGGCACCAGGCACCCCCTCCCAGCCGAGGGGTCAACTCTAAGCATGCAGAGACCAGCGGCAGAGCCGGAGTATTTATATAAGAGGGATAACAATACTTAGGAGAGGACGACAGTAATTATGCATAACTGATCTTTAGATGGGTATCCTACTTTCCCTAAATTAAGCAAATTGCAAGACGCGTTTCCTTTCCATTACTAAAATTGCATTGCCGAAATATTATTTGTGTTAAACCATAACTAATTAAGTAAATTTGTGTAAAGACATTTTGCGACGCCAGGAAATTATTAACACACACTGCATTTCAAATAAGTCCAGATATTATTTTTGGAAATGCGTATGCTGCCAATAGCTACAGTGATAAAATATTGCATATAAGTAAAGTGCGGTAAATTTTGGATACAAATCCCTCGGGATCAGGACTAACGGAACAAGACGAGCCTTCGGATGCGCCCTGATCAAGGTCCGGACTACCCGTAAATCTAAAATATTAGTGTCGATGCAATCTGAACATAATCATTCTGCATTATCACCAATTATCCATCGGGAAAATATAGAGCCCCAAACGAAAATAATCACGAGAGCCAAACGCTTGACCTTCGGAATACCACACAAACCAAACATAACAAACACAAACATAACACCACTGCGGCGTAACCGGCGCGGCGCAGAGCCGGCGTATCCGGCGCAGCGGCGGTAGCGACGCGGCGGTGGCGCGCCGTCGCGGGTGATCCATCAGACCAATTAGAGTCGGTCTCGGACTGCCGCCCACCCCGTCGGCGGCAAGGGGAGGGGTGCTGCAGTGAGCGGCGCGTTTGCATACTGCCCATGACGTGAGCGGCAGGGCGGGGAGGGGTGGGGTGGGCAGTGGGGGTGTGGTTCAACTTTCCTCAGCGGAGAGGAAGGGAAAATGCGGTGGTGACAGGAGAGGAAAAACACACGAGGATATTTTGTTTCACCGTACTGGTCCTACAGGACGCGTGCACTACTCAAATATGAACGGCTTATTTTGAGGCAGCAGTCTGATGGGTGGAAGTGGAAGACATGGCAACTGGCAACATATGTATAATAGTTTGCTTAAGGATCAACATATAACCGGAAAAATATGAACGTGAACTACAACCACTTAATATAGCTGAATTTTAATAGAATGTCAGCTAAATGAGTTTGGCAAAGCAACAAGTGAGCGATGCTGCGCACTGTGCAGCCCATTGGCTCTCTCTGATGGGCCATCTCTATTCTCTCTGAATGACTATCGGGAATTCCACAGATATCGGGAGCTCTGTTCGATGAGGAAGATCAATACGCTGCAATCTGAGTCAGCTTGCCAGACATATTGAATAACCATCGCAGGCTGAGAGCTAAACATCAGTGGAAGCATGAGTGACGAAACGTCCAGAAGTTTGGTTATAATCGTTGAAATCTGCACTAACTTCCTGTCAGAAATCCTATGGAATTTCGGCAGGCGCTCCTAAGCATGTCTCTTGAGTCCTTCAGACATTTTCTCTAGATATTTCCCTCAGGCATTCCCCCTTCGTATCGTAGTTCCCTCAGACGAGATTGAAACACAGCGTGATTGCGTGCAACTCGTCTTTGTCTCACTTTAAGGCCGAGTTAGGCTCCTCAATGCCACTTCCCTTCCCTTCAGAGCATTATTTTTCCTTTCGCTCTGTAGATATTCACTACCTGGCCACCGTGAGGCGCAGCACCGCAGCCCAATTCACTCCTATTAAACGAGAAACAAATTTCCGAGAGGCAGGCAATGCCCTCTTTAGCGAAATTACCGAAGGGTGCTGCGCTGGTCGGTGGAAGGGTGGCTCCTCGCCAGAACGGATGTCCGCAGCCAGCTCAATCGCGTCTATAAATTTCTTCCTCCGGCACGCGTAAGACGGAACCTCTTAGATAATCACCTAGATTGGCTCTTCGAACCACCGAGTTTTTTTCTTCTTCTCGGCGCTCACCCGTGTTGGTGCGTGACGCCATTGTTGCGGGCAATCAAGTGTCTGGTGGCGCAGAGACGCGCCGCGATTGCCAAAGTTCGCACGTCGCGGCGGTGGCGGCGCGCGCCGGAAAGCAGTCAATGCGGCAATAATGTGTGCATTACGCTGCGAGTGGTCGCCGTGGGGTAGCGCAGGGCCGGGAGGGTCTGCTAGACGACCAGAGGGGACGCCGCGTCACGGATGCAAACAGCGCGTCAGTTTTGCCCCGCCGCAGGTGGATTTGATATTGTGATGGCTTCTTTTACGTATGAAGTTTAGAGCTAAAAAGCAGATGTTACGTTTATAAGTGCAATCATTCACTCCCAACAAGTCACAATGATTAAATGCCGCAAAAAGCGAACATCACCTCACACACTCAAGTGAAGACAATTGGCAAGACTTGTTCCAAGTTAAAGGGTCCATTCTCCCCATTATGTGCCCTCTCCAGCGAACTAGGCACCCCTGGCGCTCCAGACCCGCGCCCTGCTCTTATCGACACATTTTCACCCCACACACGCACAATATCGCACATCCAAATCAATATCGATACTACCTAGCGATCATTAATAATTCCACTTCAATCCGGCCCCGGGGAGATGCCTTAATGGCTGGAATCACTTAGGGACCACCGGCCCTGCGGACGCCCCTGGTGCCAAATACACCTCCTGTGGTGACGCATGGTGCCAAATACACCGTCTGTGGTGACGCATGGTGCCAAATACACCGCCTGTGGTGACGCATGGTGCCAAATACGTCACCGCTTGTGGTGACGCCCCTGGTGCCAAATACACCGCCTGTGGTGACGCATGGTGCCAAATACACCGCCTGTGGTGACGCCCCTGGTGCCAAATACACCGTCTGTGGTGACGCCCCTGGTGCCAAATACACCGTCTGTGGTGACGCATGGTGCCAAATACACCGCCTGTGGTGACGCATGGTGCCAAATACACCGCCTGTGGTGACGCATGGTGCCAAATACACCGCCTGTGGTGACGCCCCTGGTGCCAAATACACCGCCTGTGGTGACGCATGGTGCCAAATACACCGCCTGTGGTGACGCATGGTGCCAAATACACCGTCTGTGGTGACGCATGGTGCCAAATACACCGCCTGTGGTGACGCCCCTGGTGCCAAATACACCGCCTGTGGTGACGCCCCTGGTGCCAAATACACCGCCTGTGGTGACGCATGGTGCCAAATACACCGCCTGTGGTGACGCCCCTGGTGCCAAATACACCGTCTGTGGTGACGCATGGTGCCAAATACACCGCCTGTGGTGACGCATGGTGCCAAATACACCGTCTGTGGTGACGCCCCTGGTGCCAAATACACCTCCTGTGGTGACGCCCCTGGTGCCAAATACACCGTCTGTGGTGACGCATGGTGCCAAATACACCGCCTGTGGTGACGCATGGTGCCAAATACGTCACCGCTTGTGGTGACGCCCCTGGTGCCAAATACACCGTCTGTGGTGACGCCCCTGGTGCCAAATACACCGCCTGTGGTGACGCATGGTGCCAAATACACCGCCTGTGGTGACGCCCCTGGTGCCAAATACACCGCCTGTGGTGACGCATGGTGCCAAATACACCGCCTGTGGTGACGCATGGTGCCAAATACACCGCCTGTGGTGACGCCCCTGGTGCCAAATACACCGCCTGTGGTGACGCCCCTGGTGCCAAATACACCGCCTGTGGTGACGCATGGTGCCAAATACACCGCCTGTGGTGACGCCCCTGGTGCCAAATACACCGTCTGTGGTGACGCATGGTGCCAAATACACCGCCTGTGGTGACGCATGGTGCCAAATACACCGTCTGTGGTGACGCCCCTGGTGCCAAATACACCTCCTGTGGTGACGCCCCTGGTGCCAAATACACCGTCTGTGGTGACGCATGGTGCCAAATACACCGCTGTGGTGACGCATGGTGCCAAATACGTCACCGCTTGTGGTTGACGCCCTGGTGCCAAATACACCGTCTGTGGTGACGCCCCTGGTGCCAAATACACCGCCTGTGGTGACGCATGGTGCCAAATACACCGCCTGTGGTGACGCCCCTGGTGCCAAACTACACCGCCTGTGGTGACGCATGGTGCCAAATACACCGCCTGTGGTGACGCATGGTGCACAAATACACCGCCTGTGGTGACGCCCCTGGTGCCAAATACACCGCCTGTGGTGACGCCCCTGGTGCCAAATACACCGCCTGTGGTGACGCATGGTGCCAAATACACCGTCTGTGGTGACGCATGGTGCCAAATACACCGCCTGTGGTGACGCATGGTGCGGCTTCGTACCACAAACAGACGTGATTTACGTCAAAAATCGTATACTGTATTACTGTATACAGTATACAGGGTATACAGTATACCGAGTTGTATTTACTGACGCCATTGTACCATGATAGTTTGGTGGCATACCACCAGTGGCGTAGCCAAGGGGGGGGGGGGCAAAGGGGCCATGCCCCCCCCCCCCCCCTGGAGGCCAGGCGGGCCCCTCTGGCGACCGAGCGAGGGCCCCCCTGGGGTCGAAGGCCCCAGTGTTTTGGATGGTGTCAGGTGCCCGCAAAACGCCTTATGTCGCATAAAGAACGTCACGAACAAATCTAACACGAATAAATAACAGCATTTAAGAGCTGGTATTTATTTCGAGGGCCTCCAATTCCTTTCGAGGGCCCCTCAGACATTTCGAGGGCACCCCTCAGGCATTTCGAGGGCCCCTCAGGCATTTTGAGGGCCCCTCAGGCCAGGCACGTAGCCAGGATTTCGTCCAGGGGGTGGGGGTGACGCCTCGAAAGGGCCCCTTCCCGAGCGTTAACCCCCCCCCCCCCCCCCCAAAAAAAAGGATATGAAAAACTCTACGGATTTCGGCCACTTTATTTTGTGAGGTTCAACTTTCCAGGGGCCCTCTAATCTGTCCAGGGGGCCCTCTGGTCTGTCCAGGGGCCCTCCAGCCTGCTCAGGGGCCCCTTCCGAGCTGGCCAGGGACTGCACTGGCTGCTTTTCTCCACCCTGCCGACATCCTCAGGGGCGCCTCTCCCGACACTGCCCAGGGGTCCCTGTGCTGGCCAGAGGCCCCATTCGACGTTAATCAGGGGCCATCTGACCTGCTCAGGGACCCCTTTCGGTCTGGGTCAGGGGCCCCTTTGACATGCACAGGGGCCCTCTTTGAACTTCCCAAGGGCCCTCTGGTCTGCCCAGGAAACCCTCCAGCCTTCTAAGGGGCCCTTCCAACCTGGCAAGAGACTGCGCTTTCTGTTTTGTCGCCTTGTCAACATGCTCAGAGGGCCCTTCGACCTGCCCTGGGGCCTCCTCCGTGTTGACTAGGAGCCCATTCGGCATGTTCAAGGGGCCCTTTTGGTCTGGTCAGGGGGCCCCTCTGACATGCACAGGGGCCCTTTTAACTTCCCAGAGGCCCTCTGGTGCTGGTCTGTCCAGGGGCCCCTCCAGCCTTTTCAGGAGGTCCTTAAGAACCTGGCAAGGGACTGCACTGGCTGCTTTGTCGCCCTGCCGACATGCTCAGGGGCCTCTCCGACCTTCCCAGGGGTCCCCTCTGTGCTGGCTCGGGTGCTCATTCGACGTGTTCAGGAGCCCTTTGACCCCGCTCAGGGGCCCTTTCGGCTTGTCCCAGGGGCCCTTCTGACATGTACAGGGCTCTGCTGAACGTCTCAAGGGCCCTCTGGTCTTTCAGAAAGGGCCCTGGTGCCCCTTAAAGAACCTCTGAAATGCTCTAAACTCTTAAAGACCACGCTTCGCGTGGTCCATGAGCGTGGTCTCGTCGGCCCTTTTCGGTGCGCTGCTGCGCTGCGCGCCGG
Organism: Chirona hameri; assembly: GCA_036785665.1. Lineage (NCBI taxonomy): Eukaryota > Metazoa > Arthropoda > Thecostraca > Balanomorpha > Balanidae > Chirona > Chirona hameri. The sequence continues at coordinate 3,771 of JAXIVJ010018426.1, read as the reverse complement.
GCCTCCAGGGCGGGGGGCGGGTAGCCTCCCCCCCGCCCCCCCCCCCCTTGGCTACGTGCCTGCCTCAGGCCTACCGAGTTAATGTTATCGACTTTTAAGCGTTGGTTACAAAATGATCTGTCCGACCTCCTATTTCCCTAAATATGGCAGCATTTGGTAGCATAGCCAACGAGCTACAATAACAGCGCAAGCCCTCATGTGGATGCGCGTGAAGTTATTGTGACGTTAGGACAAAATGTATTGGGGTCTGGACGTTTGGAAGAAGACGTTTGGGATGGGTTGGTGGTGGTGGGGGGGGGGGGGGTGGGGGGGGGAGGAGAGCACGGCAGTATTTTTTTTAGGGGAATCCCAAAGTCTCACATTTCTGAAAACTCATCAGATTTTGCTTGCTTATGCATTGATAGCTGATTTAAAACAAACTTCTTCCTTAGATTAAAGTTGCTTAGATTTTCTTATCAGGAAATGTGTACATTTTGTGCTGATTTCAGGCGGGTTTGACGGCTGCTATGGCCCCTTTTCCCCTGGATCTGCCAAGTTTTTTTTAGGGGGGGAATCCCAAAAATGTCTCACACATTTCTGAAAACTCATCGATTTCGCTTGCTTATGCATTGATAGCTGATTTAGAACAACTTCCTTAGATAAAGTTGCTTAGATTTTCTTATCAGGAAATGTGTACATTTTGTGCTGATTTCAGGCGGTTTGATGGGTTTGATGGGATATACATTTTTACCCCCAAACTCGAACCCTAGATCCGCCAGTGTGTGGGCCCCCAATTGGCTACGAGGGCCCCTCTGATCCCGTTTGCCCCCCCCCCCGCCTGCCGATTACTACCCTGCATACACGATACCAAATATACACAGAGCGGGTGGATTCGAGAATCGCAGCGAGGCATGTGATTCGACTGAGCAGGTTAGGCATGCATTGAGGCATGGCAGTACATGCGCGGAAGGCGGGACGGCAGACGGGGACGCGCCCCCCCAACATTTTCTGGTTTAAAAATGTATTCCTATGTGCGTTGTGCGTTGCATGGCAACAATCGGCTTTTGAATGTTTAACAGCTTTACGTCACCCTCACCCAACCTTCAGTAGCGAGGTCATGACATGCAGCCGACCAAAAATGAGATATTAATCCAAATAGGTAGTTATGGCATTATGACCTCATGCAGCCTAATACACACTTTGTCCTCGTTGAATAAGTAGCGCTAGAACTCGCGCGGCTTTTTTAATCTTGGACAACCCGTAAGATGATCATTGGCGAACCAACTGTTAAT
>JAXIVJ010018425.1:0-23266 GCA_036785665.1 Chirona hameri | reverse complement strand
GGGCTTCAGCTCTCCCCCCCACACACACACACACATACTTAGCTTCAGCCACCCCAACTTGGATGAGGAAGTGGGTCAAATCCGGGGAGAAATCTGTATTTTGGTGGATTCTGATGGTACTTTAAGCGATTTTCCTAGTTCAGCCCCCTCACAACTTTTCTGGAGAAGCTACGCCCCTGCCACGTCGTATTTTTAATATTCCAATCTTGATTTTAATAGGAATTACACGCAAACTAGAATCAACTTCCGCCATAAAAAGTATGTTTCGGGGGGGGGGAGGTCGGCCGCCATCAAAAGTGTGTGTGTGTGTGTGTGTGTGTGTGTGTGTGTGTGTGTGTGTGTGTGTGTGTGTGTGTGTGTGTGTGTGTGGGGGGGGGGGGGGGGGGGCTGTCAACCCCCCCCCCCCCCGTTTTCAAAAGTGGGGGGGGGGGGGCGACCCCCCCCGTCAGCGACGCCCCTGTCCAGCACCATCCGCCGAGCAGTAGCAGAGCAGAGCAGCAGTGAACAGTAAGCTCCGATCCAACCTTTCTTGCGATGTTTCCGTCTGATCGGCCAAGCAACTCAGACATATTAGAAATGGAGACTAGGGTGAGCGTTTTTGTTATGGTGTGTGCGTGCGTGCGTGCGTGCGTGCGTACGTGCGTGCGTACGTGCGTACGTGCGTGCGTGCGTGCGTGCGTGCGTGCGTACGTGCGTGCGTGCGTGCGTACGTGCGTGCGTTCACAGTGGCAAGAACATGCTGAGCAAAACTTGTCTCTCTATCTCTATCTATCTCTCTATCTCTATCTATCTCTCTATCTCTATTATGTGACCACGGGGAAGCAATCGCAGTGGAATCCTACCGGCCGCGCTGTCTAATGCCGGCCGCCATCCTGCCGGTACCAAAAAGGCAGCCGGGCGCGCGGCCGCCCGTGTTAAAGGGATTATACGGGTTTTTCCCAGAATAATTGAGTTACATCGTACAACGTACTTATAAAGGTGGTAGAAGTCCCACGGTACCCACATTTTTCTGGAAATGACTTCTTGTAGTGCCGATCAAGTACTCGTTATCTGATACTAGTCTCGAAAAACGCCCAAGTTTTAACGCTGATAATTGCTGAAATAATGGACTAAATGAGCATTGAGGTCCCTGTTATATGTCTTAAACGTGTTTAAAGCTCATACAACTGCAAAAGAGTGCATTTACTTTCAGGACGGAAACCCGTATAATCCCTTTAACCCGCGCCCTGGAGGGGGGGGGGGGTGAAATCCGCCCCCCTCCGGTTTTTCAAGGATAGCGCAAAAACGGCGGCGCGCAGCGCCGCCATCTTTTGCACACCTGTTCAGCAATGAACTTACCACATTATGAAAAATTCTTGACCTCGGGTCATCTCAGGCCAGGTTACCAGACCAGGTCACGTGATGATCTCAACTCTAAAACGTTTGCAGTGGTACCACAGCCACCGTCTTAGGCCGATTGGTTTCAATATTGCAGGATTGCATAAGGTCATAGATACCAACAATTTGGTTATCTGGGATTTCTAATATCGGTGACCTAAGGTCAGGTCAATTTCGTGATCGCCAAAACTATTTTGTCAATAACTATCGACATAATGCAGATAGAGAAGATAAAATGGTACCGATGTGTTTGTCTCGTCGATACACGTCTCCCAATATGCAACATGACCAACTTGGGTCACCATTCGACCTTGACCTGAGATCAAATTTATCAGTTGATCTAACCCGGTCACCATGAATATGATTCGAAGCGCCTTGACGAGACAAACACGATGGTATAAAACGATTGCTTTATCTTTGTTAGGTAAAAAAGGTATTTGTGAAAAACATTTTGCAAAAAAAACACTTTTTGACATTTGATGACCTCTGGAGCCTAAAGCATTGACCTGAGCTCAAATCTGAGGACACTTATGTTGATTGCATTTTTCAAGGGCTTTTGATTGTTTTTTTTTTCGTTTGCTTCTTACTATCATAGTTCTCGAGATATTTGGGGGTGTTCGAAGCGAAGTCTTGCAAATTTGACAATCTGACACTTGATGACCTCTGGTGACCTCAATATTGACCTAAAAAAATGAACGAAATACTTTCGAAAGAGCTTGTCTCGAGCTATCTAAAATCGTTTTCCGTGAGTCGCTACGTTGCGTGGTTTTCGAGATCATAGGGGGGAGGGGCGAAATCCGCCCCTTTCCAGGGCGTGTAATTATCAGAGGCCCTCCAGGGCGCGAGGCGGGTACACCGGCTGACATTTTACAATATATTGAGCGAACTACTTGTGGTAGCGCAATATGACTACCACTACAACGTTCCAAATTGAATGGATAATTATTCCAGGTGTTGATATTTTTCGCATGTTTTCACGAAAAAATATATGAACACCTAGAATCATTCTCCATTCAATTTGGAACGTTGTAGTGGTAGTCATATTGCGCTACCACAAGTAGTCCGCTCAATATATTGTAAAGTATCAGCCGGTGTACCCGCGTCCCCATCCTTTAACACGAGCGGCCGCGCGTCAGGCCGCCTTTTTGGTACCGGCAAGATGGCGGCCGGCATTAGACCAGTCTTCCGGCCAATGCGCGTTCCATGTTATAGAGTTCAGTGGATGTGACCGTAATTTTATTGTCTTATGTGCGCTATTTTACACATCTTTTTTTCCTCTGTTTATAGTGGCGATCGTTTTGTCGATATCGAAACAAAAAATAAGAAAAAAGAATATAAGTGAAAATTCAACTAAGAGGGCTTCAGTTGTGAATTTGATCGTATCCAACAATCAAACCAATAGCTTCTTACCGTAAGAATAATATTTTTGACATTCCAAAACAGTAGGCACACTCCAAGTATGTCAGAGTAAAGGCGGCCGCAAACAGCGCATTCGGTGGCCGATATCATTGCGAAATTTCGCTTCGGAAAATCGCGGCGACACCGCGGAATATCGTCCTTGTTCCGACGGATTCGGCGCTGTCTGCTCGCGAGATTCCGCCCCGCCGACCTACAGCATGTCGCATTCTGTCCCTACAGCCTGTCCCAAGGTAACTTAATTATGGTCATTTTTCGACGAAGGTGTAAGTTTAGAACCACGACACTCTTACATAATAAATTTCACCGCGGCGAAAACATGCTGTGCAAAATTTGTAATCTCTATCTTGCATAGATTCGCCACTGTTAGCCTGATACGTTTGTGTTGTCCGCGGTTCCGCGTCGTTCAGTCGCGGAAAAAGTTCGTACGGACCAGCTTTTCCCGCCATTCCACCAGCGGACACTCGGCGCGTTTAACTTGCGTTTTCCATCGTTTCGGCTGACGCAGACGCGGAACGTCGCTGCAGATATCGCGGCCTCCGCGCGCCGAATGGCCCAGTGTGCGGCCGGCTTTACAGTTACATATGTATACAGTAATGATTATCATATGTACTATTGAGCGCTGACTGTCACCGGCCATGGTGTTTTACTATCCGAAGCTAATGTATATGACAAACTACATTAATTTAAATACTTTTCATCATACCGAGATGTGCAACCTGGAAAAGGTGTTACCTAAGGCTTAGCTCTAATCACGGTCTGGTTCCAATATTAAAATTTCGTTTTCCACGACCTAAATTTCACTTTTCATGCCGCTTTGCGGCGTCACATCGGTGGCCATCGTCATCGTCTTCGGTTCGTCGTAACGTTGAATTGTGTGAAGTGAATAGCATTTTAGCTTCTTATCCTCCACATGGTCCACCGCCTATATTTCTGGGTTTGATCAGGCAAACCCGTAAAAATTTAGCGCAGCTTCGCGGCGCTCAATAACAAGTACCTACTATGAAATGAAATCAACATTAAACATGCTGTAAATGCTTAAATACACGCATACAAAATGTTTTTTTTTTCTCGTCATTTCAGCCTCCCCATTCCAAAATTATCGGCGATGCCCCTGATCAGTGCGACCTGTGGTATTCACTGTGTGATTGAATTACGCTGCATCCCTCTAGTGCAAAAATCCGTTGTTTCTAAGAAAAAATCAACCGGAAGCTATCGATGCGGTACCATTTCAATATGGTAATTTGACGCAGTCGCTGGTTTTCTGAATCAGACACCACCACCTCTATGCTGTCAAAGGTGTGGTCGTCTCGGTCGTCTGTTGGAGATAAGAATGGATTGATTTCGCTTGATTACAACAGCTGTGATGTGAAGTGGAAGCAAGTTTGATATAAAATATCGTTTAGTACAGGGACGTAACCAAGGCGGGGGCAGGACTCCCCCCCCCCTCCTGAGCAAACAAATTTACACTAGATGAAATGCGATTCTGCTAACGACTGGACCCCTCCCTCCCCCTCAGTCAGCAACATCTCGCTGACGGCTGACGGCCCGCTACCCCCCCCCCCCCTTAACAACTTTTTGGAAATACGTCTCTCACTGGATTTGCCCCCTCCCAAAACAAGTAAAAAATTGGTAATTGGTCATGTTGCCCCCCCCCCTTTATCAGCCGCCTGCGGCCGCCAGTGGGAGATATACATGGGTAACGTTCGCAGCGCCACCTATACGGTTTTTTTGCGAGGCTGAAAGGGGTTATTTAATAAGCTATATCCACTTTTTTATCGAAAGGTAATTGATAAAACTCAATCTGGCTTTGAGTCAAAAATACAGGTTTCGACTGGGAAAAGGTATGTAATCAGTTAAATATAGGTCACGTAAGAGAAGGTCACAAGGTCACAAAATAAAAATGAAATAAAAATATAACATTTTGAGATAGCCCAAAGTTTCCCTGTATCATTGCGAGTTCAGTGATATATCGCTTTTAAAGTTTTCGATCGTCTCACTACAAGTTATGATCCATCAAAGAAAGGTCTGCAGCGAGACCTTTTGAAATTGCCGGAGGCTATAACTCGGTGACCATTGCTCGGCGAGGAAAAATATTTGCACAGTCGTCTTCAGGGCCTAAGACTACCCTATAGACCCAATCTAATATATTTTTTATTTGAGGGTGTAAAGCACTGGGTGATCCGTCATGGAACGCCCCAGACAAGTTAAATACTTCGGAGTTAAGAAACAAAAAATAGTCGTTTTCGGTATGATTCTCTGATAGAAGACTGGTTGTTCCATAAAAAGCACAAAAAATAGTCATTACTTCTCAAAGCACTAGACAAGTTAAATACTTCGGAGTTAAGAAACACACACAAATGTCTCCAATATGACAAACCTGCTCAAACTTCCCGTTGGTATTCATTTTCTCTCTGCATCTGGCGTAGGCATTGGTCATTGGATCAGATGTCACAGCAAGCATGACACCCACTCACATACCGCTACCATTTGCATTTGAAGTTAGATTGATAGATTGGTTGTTGTTGTTTAAACGTAAGCTTCCAAAATCTGTTAATTATCTTCCCTTTGCATTATTTTTTTGCAAACACTAACGCAATTTAGACACTCAGCACATCGGTAAATAAAAGCAAAACTCACTCAACCTTGCACATACAGAGCAACGATATCAGCAATGTGGCACAAAACCGACGCACCCGGTTCAAGATAAGATATATTAATTGTTTGATGTCAAAGGTATAAGTTACTACAAAAAATACAATATTCAGTGAAATTGCTATAAAAACAATGTTTTCTTCAGAAGTTGCAGTCATTTGTGATATACGAAAATATATACAAATTATAAATACCTTTCTTTTAAATTTAAATGACGTCATTTCACGTTGCTTGTCCGGGCTGTGATTGCCAGGATAAGGCCATCTTGTGAATGAGGCTCGGGAGTTTGCCATTGTCGAATGGATGTCAGCATGCGCCTTTGTTTGACCTTGGTAGATCAGCTGATTCTGCTGCAGTCGTCCGAATCCTGACCCGGTATTCCCGAGCCTCACAACATCCATAGGTAAGATCACCCATTTATTTCCCAAATATGAACTACATGTCAATGGCAATGACAGTGTGGTATGTTATTTAGTGTGATCTAAATTTTTGCTTAACTTTGGTGTGGAGAAACTCGACGCTGGCTCAGTCCCGGCTGGAAGGTGCGAGTAGGTATTCCAAACCATTTCTGATTCTGCTCAAATGTATTGCTTCCTTAGATCACAAGTGCAGCCGGGACTGCCACAGTGCACTGCCGGGACTGCCACAGTGCACTGCCGGGACTGCCACAGTGCACTGCCGGGACTGCCACAGTGCACTGCCGGGACTGCCACAGTGCACTGCCGGGACTGCCACAGTGCACTGCTGGGACTGCCACAGTGCACTGCCGGGACTGCCACAGTGCACTGCCGGGACTGCCACAGTGCACTGCCGGGACTGCCACAGTGCACTGCCGGGACTGCCACAGTGCACTGCCGGGACTGCCACAGTGCACTGCCGGGACTGCCACAGTGCACTGCCGGGACTGCCACAGTGCACTGCCGGGACTGCCACAGTGCACTGCTGGGACTGCCACAGTGCACTGCCGGGATTGCCACAGTGCACTGCCGGGACTGCCACAGTGCAATGCCGGGACTGCCACAGTGCACTGCCGGGACTGCCACAGTGCACTGCCGGGACTGCCACAGTGCACTGCTGGGACTGCCACAGTGCACTGCCGGGACTGCCACAGTGCACTGCTGGGACTGCCACAGTGCACTGCCGGGACTGCCACAGTGCACTGCCGGGACTGCCACAGTGGGACTAGCAATGCTGTTGAACACTGATATCATAATTGTTGTCTTGCTTTATTTGAAGTAGCATATTTATAATTGTGTTATGCTGACAAGCTGACAATATGATATTGATATAGGGTAGGTAAATGTCCAACACCAATCGCCAAATGTGGCCTAGCACCATTTTGTTATGCCATTTCTGCTTCATTGTGTCAGTATCATCTACAAAACCAGTAGCATGAAACGTTTAGTGTTAGGTCGTGTTTGGTGTTACAGTTGTTTCCCTAATAGTATCATGCCATGTATATCAATATGATATAATAGTATCATACCATTAAAAGTTACCAGCTTTTTTATGTTTGTAATTGCTTGTATATTGATATATCATTGTATAACTTGTATGGATTTACTTGACTGGAACATTCAAACCATACACAAATCTGCAGTTTATTTCATCTGTCATTTTCTGCTTGTGGAGAAAGTCGTGGTTAACCCGCGAGTTACTGGGGTATATATTTCATAACGCGACTTACTGGGGGGGGGGGGGCTATTTTTTGACCCCCCCTCCGAACTCCGGATCTACTGGACCGATTGTGGAAATGCAAACGGCATTCGATAGCCTTCGGAAATTTATCGAGGGAACCTACTATTGTTGACCTCGGGGTTACTGATGACGTTACAGGTCAGGTCAAGTACAAAATGTTTGACCGTGTCAAAAGGTCTCGATGGATGGAATTGTCGCGCGAAATTGCGATATTAAACGCATAAGCAGTCGATAAATCGGTATGATTCGTGTGTCTGACACTTCTAAGTACCATCCTAAGCTGTTTATGACCCTGGGTCAGGTCAAGGTCATCCGAGGTCACGAGGTCAGACTGCAGAGTACGGTCATTAGGCGTTGTAATACATGTTTATGGGTTTCATTTTCGTCTAGAACGCGAAAAATGACCTTAGAACATTGTTTGTTCCATATAAATAGAAGTAAAAATAAAAAACGCAAATGCATTTTTTATGCGTTTTTTTGTGTGAGAGGTGGTCTAGTTTTGTCATTTAACCCTATTTCCTGCGGGCGGCCAGAATTACGTTAACCTGCGGGGGGGGGGGGGGGGCAAATTCTGTCCCCCCAGAGATCTCGAGAACCGCTCGGTCGATTTCGATGGAGAAAGGACTATTCGATGCGTTATGACAAGATCTCTCTTTTTGGACCCCGACATTTTTGTTTTGTTCAAAAATGTGGGCCAGGGGGCAAAAAATCGGAAACTTTTGGGTGTTTTTTGAAAGGTCATTGCAGCCATGTGGCTCGACCGATTTGCATACCCCCCCCAAACGTTTTTGAGCTTCAAATGTACTGGTCTTTAATATATCAAAAGAAAAAAATAAATCATAGGCGTATTTAGGGAATGTAAAATGGGGGGGGGGATTTTCTGAGAAAAAAATATGTGCTGTTCGTGATTGTTTGGGACGTCATGAACGTCACATGTGGGCATTATATGCTGTAATTTGTTAAATTTGATATATTGCGCAAAGGCGGATCCAGGAAAAAACATGGGGGCACCATGCATGTAACGCTTTTATCATCTTACTAATTTGAAGTTGGACCTAATTTGAGGGTGGGTATCGCCTCCCATTTCTTTTTTATCCTGAGTGCGCCTCTGCCCCAAAAATATGTACAATACCAGTATCTATGATACATATTGCATTGGAATTGTTTCTGACGCATGTATTGCACTGCAAACCACGAAGGAAGTATGCGCCGCAAAACCGCATTCGTAACACCCTCCCCAAAACAGGAGCCTGGAACCGCCTCTGCTGGGCCGATTTTTTTCTTCAAAATTTTGACACAACACGCGCCATTCAATTTGGGAAAAGTTACACAGTTTCAGGACGCCAGGCCTAACGGTTTAGAAGCGGCAAGTGCAAAAACTACCGGGGGGGGGGGGGGGGGGCAGACTCTGCCTCCCGCAGGGAATAGGGGTAACACGCGCAGTGGAGAGGGGTATGCCACTAACACGCAGTGGAGATAGGGCACTTTAGTGCCCCCTAAGATCTCCGAAAGTATGAGAGCTAGAATGATGAAACGTACAGGGTAGGTAGGTCCTATAATTATCTACATTTTGTAAAATTTGCTTGACCTTCCGTCAATATCTTCAAGGTCAAACGAGGTCACGAAGGTCAAATCTGGCCAAATGTCACAATTTTGGGAATTTAACCTCTGTGATGTCACAGATCACCAGCAATGTGTCAAAAAATGTTTCCGGGGATGAACATTGACATTGTCTACCGGATGGCGTTTGCATCATCCCGATCCTACTGTAGGTTCCGAAGATTTCTTAAAATTTTGAATAAAAAACACAAAAATCCGAGATTGCAGTTTGATAGCCCGGTCTATTGCTAGTAATTTGATTCATAACAATTTAATTTATCTCAAACATTGTACTTTTGACAGCGTTTTCCGAAAACCATTATTTTTCAACAAAAATCGAAGAACATGACGTCACTCTGACGTCATTCCCGGTTGACCTATCATGACTTCATCTTTTTGCTTTGCCCAAGATGTGTAGAATTGATGTGAGGGAAGGTAATACAATATTGGTGACGATAATGGTGTTAGTTTAGGAGTTATTGCAAAATAACGGGAGGGGGAATAGCCTCCCCCAGTAAGTCGCGGGTTAATGATTGAACATTTCATGTTAAACAAGGACATACATATTTTTGATTATTTCAAATATCACCACAAGTCAATCTTACACCACTGACATTGAGTGTGGTAGTTTTAAAGCAGTAAATACATGCATTCTTATATTTTAGCACCACCAAAATTAAAATATACTTAAACTTTGGAACGGGTGGGAAAGCGAACCCATCGATTTTGAATTCGGATTTGAATGGGTTTGGGTCTGGCTGAATGGGCTGGAACAGGATGGGGGCCGAAAATGTGTCCCATGAATGGCAAAATTCCCCGCTGCTCCCAAGGAAGCTTCCTATCCAAACGAAACACTGGTCATTAACATCGTTAGCATCGTTAACATGCCTTGTAGCTCAGCATCCGGACGGTGCTACCTGCTAACTTGTGTGGATACACTTTATGGTTTTCTTAATGTGAAAGGATAGGAAATGACGTTCTCTTCAAAATGGCTGTCTCGGATTTCGAAATTTTGGGTTGTTGACCCTCAAAAATGAAAAACTTTTTTCCTCGGAAAATGTCTGCAAAATCATTTGTTTTTACAGATATTAAAACACCGGAACATTTATTGGTGAACCACGTATGGACGATACCTAAGCCAAATTTCAAAACAATATCTTTATTTTCGACCGACTTATGGCTCCATAAGTATAAGTAACTCATGACGTCATTTTGTATTGGCTTTTAGTGACTAGATACAGACAAATCATTGTCATTGCTGTATTTCTGGGACAAAACTGGTCTAGAAAAATGCCGTCTTTTATTTATATTAATAAATTTCAAATTTTGACCTTCTGTGACCTGACCTTGACCTGAGGGCCATTATATGGGGTTAGGTTGTGGAAATAGCTGCTACTATCGAATTATACGTGTACAATAATCCATAAAACATGTATCGCATGACTTTCGTAGACCTCTTGCCAATAGTGACCTTTTGTGACCTGACCATGACCTTGACTTTTGCTTACAATTTCACTTTCGCTTATGCGGGAGATGCATTATACCTTTGAGAACACTTTGTGCGATAATAGTCTCAATCTATGTCTTTGGATGGAATGTAAGGCCCATAAACTCAAATACCTCGAGTTTTACCTTTGACCTGCTCGTGACCTAACATGTGACCTTATTTCGAAAAATGTCGCGTATGCTTTAGATGCATCTCTTTGAGGGCTTTCCATTGCTGCCTTGCGCGTCTCGCTGCGGTTATTGGTTTGGAAGATAACGAGGGGGCATAATCTGCTCCCCCCAGTGTTCGGCTGAATACCCCAGCGGGGCGCGGGTTAACCCTCGCCCTCCTGTTATCCTTTTTACCCCTTTTACCCTACCCTTAACCCTTTTGTCACCTTCGCCCTACGGGGGGGGGGGCTGACATCCCCCTGTTTACTTCCAAACCAAGCAACTTAGAACAATGTGGTAAGAACCAGCATGTTGCCTGTCATGAGATGAATCTAACAGGATGCGATTTTTGGGTTTCAGGTCAACGGGCGACCTTCCAGGTCAAGTGAATGACCTAAGATCGACCACGTCCACAAATAGCGATTGTACAGGGCGCTTAGTATAACTTCCGAACGGAGAGAGATAGAGAGACAAGACGTAACAAGTAACGTGTTGCCTGTCATAAGGAGAATCCAAAGGCATCCCATGTTGAGCATCTAGGTCAACTGGTGACCTTAGGGGTCAGGTCAATTGTCCTTTGGGGTCTGACATGACCTTGACGAAAGGGTCATAGTTTACGATCTAATAGTCGTATTAACAGACATGTGCATGGATCCCAGAGAAGGATCTATGATCCCAGTGGATCTCTCGACAAAAAATGAGAGGATGGAGATACCATCCCATAGGATCCCGGATCCAGATCACGGGGATCAGATTCCAGGATCCATTTTTGTTATCCATGCACATTATGGTGTCCCAAAAATACTTTTTGTCCGTGCAAGCTGCCCATCCAAAACGCGGTGCTCCTATACACAAAAAATATGCTGACCAAATTTGGTCTCCCTCCTTTGAATTTTGGTCCCCCCCCTGTCCTCCATAAGTCAGTAACCCCTACCCAAAAGTAAGTCGAAAATCGAAGTCGTCGTACAGACCTCCGCGTGTGCTCATTGGAAAGCTCTTGTTGAGTAGAATACACGTTTATAGTCGAAATGCTCTAAAATATATAGTTTTCGTTCAATGAGTCATAAACCTCTACCAAAACCAAGTTTAACCCTCGCCCTACGGGAGCTTTTTTCATCTTCGCCCTACGGGGGGGGGGGGGCTGACAGGCCACCCTGTTAACTTCCAAACCAAGCAACTTAGAGCAATGCGGTAAGAACCAGCATGTTGCCTGTCATGAGAGGAATCTAACAGTATGCGATGTTTAGGTTTCAGGTCAACGAGTGACCTTCCAGGTCAAGTGAATGACCTCGGATTTACCACGTCCAGAACAGCGATTTTGCTCTTCAGAGAACTTCAAAATTAGAAATGGATAAATGTAAATAAAAAGGCACGTTACTAGACCAGTTTTGGCTCAGAAATGCAAACAAGGTAATTATTTGTTCGTATCTTGTCCAAAAATGTAAAGAAAAAGTTCTTTGAAAAAATGACGTCATCAGTTTCTTACACTTAGGAAGCCATCACTCAGTCAAAAATGAAGATATTGCTTTGAAATTTGTGATGGGTATTTCCCATACTCGTTTCTCTCACATATATTCCGGTTTTTCTAATATCTTAGCAAATTTTGATTTTGTGGGGATTTTTCCCAAAAAATCATTTTTTTTTTTAATTTTAGGGGTCAAAAACCCAAAACTTTGAAAATCAAAGATTGTCATTTTAAAGAGAATGCCATTTTGCATCTTTGGTGGATTGCGTTTGCAATGTACTTTAAAACTCTGTTTTCTACGATTTTTCAAATATTTCTCATTTTTTACCAACATGACGTCATCAAAACATTATTATCTCCCAAACTTCTTGAGCAATTTCAATTAAATTTTTACAGACTACGTATAATTGTTGTAAACTCAGCTACCACAAATTTCAGCAAGGTGTACTTGATGTGTCAAACGTTATTCAAGAAAAACCTCATGGGGGGGCCTGTCAGGCCCCACCCCGTAGGGCGAGGGTTAGTGTACAGTACCCTAAGCAAAATTGTAGAGGTTGTCACTCCGAACGAAAACGTTTACATTTATAGCATTTATACTGTATACAAGTGTATTCTACTCAACAAGAGCTTTAGAATGAGCACAGACGGAGGTCTGTTCGACGACTTTGATTTTGGGGTTTTGGGTAGGGGACTTTTGAAGGCCGGGGGGGGGGGGCAAAACTTAAAGGAGGGGACCAACTTTGGTCAGCATATTCTTTGTGTAAAGGAGCACCCCGTTTTGAATGGGCAGCTTGCACGGGCAAAAAGTTTTTTTGGGACAGCCTAATGCACATGTCTGATACTTCTCAGACCGACTGTACAAATATCCTAACAGTAATAAGTGGTCTGAGGTCTACCGATAAATTCGGGTATGCGATACGCAGCTTGAGTTTTTACAAATATCAGAACAACTAGAACAAGTTAGAAAAATGAAAGGCATTGTTCGATTATAAAACCCTATTCTTCAATTGTGTACCTGACATTCTTATTTCAGTAGACATACTTTTTAAACATTTGAGGAGGAAAAGTGTCAATAACCCCTAAGTAAACTGTCGCTATAATAATACCTACAAAATCAATGAAATATCAGACCTGCAACAATTGCAAACATTGAGTTGGAAATTGAGATGACTGGATCTGCGGACGGTTTGCCCCCCCCCCCTCATCCTAAAATACCGTCTGCCGCCACAAAATACCTTTGTACGTCTGAAATGACAACCACGAGGCGTGTTTATTTCCACATGTCCTTACGTCACACTATCACACAGGAAACAAACAGACTTTGGCCAAACCTTTATTCAAATTCCGCAGAGATGAGGGATGAGGCAATACCGGTTCCGCCTTGCTCCAAGTGCATACCCGTTTTACATCCTACGAAGCAAACGAACATAATGCGTCGTAAATGAACCCGTTTCTGAACATACTAAGCAAGCTTAAATACAAAGTTGTATTGAAGTAAACACGCTTGAAAATAATCCCTTGGTATGTTACAAGAGCAGTTCAGCTGCATAGAAGCTACAACTGAGAACATGAAACAACTGACCGACTAAATAAAAAGCCACAAAATAACGCCACCGCGATACCCGTAGCATCCTCCGTCCGAGGGTTATCCGCAGACACGACTACAAAGTTCCTCCGTCTGTAGACACGACTACAAAGTTCCGGCGCTCGACTCCTAATCAAGTCTCCCTGCACTCCTAGTTCAGTCTCCCTGCACTCCCAGTCCAGTCTCCCTGCACTCCCAGTCCAGTCTCCCTACACTCCTAGTCCAGTCTCCCTGCACTCCTAGTTCAGTCCCCCTGTACTCTCCCAGTTCAGTCTCCCTGCACTCCTAATCAAGTCTCCCTGTACTCTCCCAGTTCAGTCTCCCTGCACTCCCAGTCCAGTCTCCCTGCACTCCTAATCAAGTCTCCTTGTACTCTCTCAGTTCAGTCTCCCTGCACTCCCAGTTCAGTCTCCCAGCACTCCTAATCAAGTCTCCCTGTATTCCTAGTCCAGTCTCCGCCACAAGGAGACTGAAGTTCAGTCCCCTTGCACTCCTAGTCCAGTCTCCCTCCACTCCCAGTGCAGCCTCCCTGCACTCCTAGTTCAGTCTCCCTGTACTCCTAGTCCAGTCTCCCTCCACTCCCAGTGCAGTCTCCCTGCACTCCTAGTTCAGTCTCCATGCACTCCTAAGCAAGTCTCCCTGCACTCCCAGTCCAGTCTCCCTGCATTCCCAGTTCAGTCTCCCTGCACTCCTAGTTCAGTCTCCCTGCACTCCTAATCAAGTCTCCCTGCACTCCCAGTCCAGTCTCCCTGCATTCCCAGTTCAGTCTCCCTGCACTCCTAGTTCAGTCTCCCTGCACTCCTAATCAAGTCTCCCTGCACTCCCAGTCCAGTCTCCCTGCATTCCCAGTTCAGTCTCCCTGCACTCCTAATCAAGTCTCCCTGCACTCCTAATCAAGTCTCCCTGCACTCCTAATAAAGTCTCCCTGCACTCCCAGTTCAGTCTCCCAGCACTCCCAGTTCAGTCTCCCTGCACTCCTAATCAAGTCTCCCTGCACTCCCAGTTCAGTCTCCCAGCACTCCCAGTTCAGTCTCCCTGCACTCCTAATCAAGTCTCCCTGTACTCCCAGTCCAGTCTCCCTGTACTCCTAGTCCAGTCTCCCTGCACTCCTAGTCCAGTTTCTCTGCACTCCTAGTCCAGGTTCTCTGCACTCTTGGTTCAGTCTCCCCTGCTCCTATATTTCATATCCTCGAAGCTCAATCCAGCAAAACTGACAGATCAAAGTCAAAGCCATCGCATCTTGCCGCGTTTCACTACAGATCCTCTGACTCCTTTCGGAAGTCGACAGTAATTCGACACGTCCGCTCTAACATTCACTAAGTGTGAAAAAAATACTACTGGCCACCAAACCTCGGGATCGCGCAATGCCGTGTCTTGCCAAAGATAATCAAGCATCTTCAACATGGCAAAAACATCTGCGAATCGATTCCAAAATGTGTAGTCAGTTGTTGAAGCTGATGAGCTCCGGCGCCTGGACTGGACGGGACCTCGGTCTGGTCCTACAGGTGCTCTGCAGGCATCGGCTAGCTCTGCAGACACTCTGCACACGCCTACTGGCCTTGCAGACACTGTAGACTGCGCCTGGCTCTGCAGACGCCGTCTAGCTCTGCAGGTCCTCGGCAGAGCTGACGAACAGCACGGCGTAGGCGTCGGCGGCGCCGCTGGCGGTGTGAAGGCGGGCGGCACGGTCCAGCTGCCGGCGCGTCTTCGGCCAGGAGCGGCCGGTCAGCGGCGCCGGGTACACGCGGCGGATCAGCCGGCCCGGGAACAGCTCCGCCAGCCAGCCGCTCAGCCACTCGTGCTGCTTCATGTTAGCCGGTGACAGACTGTAAAGATAAAAGGAGACTGAACCATAGTCTGAGGGGAGAGAGTGGATTCAAATATATTCTGAGGGGAGAGAGAGGGGGTCGGACGACAGCCTGAGGGGAAACCGCCTTCACTTCACACAACACATACTTGTGTTGGATGGAGAGCCGCCTTAACCCGCGCCGTGCTGAGGGAAGGGGGGGGGGGGCGTTTGGACACTCCCCCAAGGTCTTTCGAGGATAGCGGAAAAACAGCGACGCGCAGCACCGCCAACTTTAGCACAGCTGGTAGGGCATCAATTGTCCCCATTGTGTGAAAGTGTTGACCTCAGGTCAGGTCACCAGATCACTTAAAGTGACCAGTGACCTTACCTCCAAAAATGTTTGTCGTAGTGCCGAAGCCGCGCGGTCACCATTAATATGTTTCGAAGCGTCTTTACGAGACACAGACGATGGTGTTACAACTATATTGCTCTATGATCAACCGATAAGAAGTTTTCACGATTTTTTTTTGAAAGAAAATGTCATCGTGACATTTGGTGGAGCCTAAACTGTTGACCTGAGCTAAAATTAGAGGGCAACAAATGTGATTGCACTTTTCATGACCTTTCAATTGCTTTTTTTCGTTTGTTCCTAGCTATCATAGTTCCCGAGATATGGTTCCGATTGGGAGTTTCTGGAGCAGTCCTATACTTTGACCTTTGAATATTTTACATTTGATGACCTTTGGTAGCCTCAATATTGACCTGAATACAAAAATGACTGAAATAGTTTTGACATGATTTTTGACGAGCTATCGAACCGCGGTTTTGGATTCCACTTACTCCCCATAAGAGCCGAGTTAGACGGGGAGGGTGTTCATACGCCCCCCCGCAAGGCGAAGGTGGCGCCGAGCACCGGCACAGCGCAGGTTAACCCCACACAACGCTTACAGCTGGAGCCGACTTAACCCAACACAACACTTAACAACACACAACAACACAACACACAACAACACAACTCAACACAACACACACAATGCAACACACAACAACACAACACAACACAACACCGCTGAACTTGCCTTAACCGCACACAACATTTACAGCTGGAGGCACCTTAACCCTATTTGTAACAGGGGGGGGGGCGGATTCCGCCCCCCTCATGTTTTTCGCAGATATCTCCAGAACGGCTGGGAGCAGGCCCATGACATTTTGGGACTTTTCATAGAATTGAATACCACATTTGGAGTTCAAATTTTGAGTTCTTAACCTGAACAGAGGCGGTTCCAGGGCACAGTTTTGGGTGGGTTCGGAGGCGACATTTGGCGATAATACGGAAATGCGATCTTCACGGTTTCTTCCTAACTTCCTCAAGTATGAAGGAGTTACATCGGTTTACGGGGATTGCAACAAGTGCAAATTAGTTGATGTTATTGAAATATCATAAAAAATTGCATGGCAGAGGCGGTTTCAGGGGCTTGAAAAGGGGGGGGGGGTTCCAGGAAGTATTCAATGTTTGGCGGGAAGCCAATAGAGCGATGTAAGGGACATTTATAGCTATCAAGATGTAAAAGATAGCTTCTGCTTCCATTATTTGCATAATTTATTACATATAGAGTTTCAGGGGCGTGTTCAGGCACATGAAAAGGGGGGTGGCTGACATGGTGATGACGATATGCCAGCGATAACGGCGCAATAGACGTTTAGCTTATAATGATATATGCACATATGAGGCCAGAAAAGGGAATAAAGTCATTTTTTGCAGAGGCGCGCTCAGGAATGGAAAAAGGGGGTCATATTATTGCAAGGAAACTAAGAGGCATGGGCGTACAATGACATAACATACTGCAGTTTTCGGTTGAAACACGCACCGCAGACTAATCTACGAACGATTATAAGATAATAGGCGAGTCCAGGTAGGGTAAAGGGGGGGGGGGGGGGGTAAGCAATGTTAATTGAAGTTGTAAGTGAAACAGTCACTGTTGACTAGTTAGTATCATAATAGCGGATACTATGCTTATCAAAAGGTCTTGCGCCGCCCCAGTTTGGATCCTGGATACGCCTATGATGAAGTACAACATGCAAAAAGGAACTATCTACGATCAGTAACATATTTATAGTGCTGGGTAGCAACTTGTCTGCGGTTAATATTTTTTCCCAATTTGACCTCCCTTTTTCACTGACCTGGTACCGCCTATGGCAAACAATATGATTTATAACTGTTTTGTCTAATGTCACAATCACATACCATTTCATTTATAAAAAAACATCAAAAAATGGTTTTATTACGCATTTACTTCACCCCCATATTGAGTGACCTGCACACGCCTATGATTTTTGAATTTTCAAACGTCACCGTTATATATCAATTTCCAATTCAATCTCTATCGATCCCTATTGGTTGTGTTAAAATCGTTCGATAAACATGACAGCTATGTTGGATCAAAAATGCCACTAAAATTTGTCGTTTTTGCCCCCTGTTGCCCCCCTATCCAAAATTTAGATGTTTGTATTATTTATAAATGTAGATCGTGTTGAGGGGAACCAAACACCGTTTCATTTGTGAAAATCGGACGGGTAGATCTCGAGATCTCCGGGGGGGGGGGCGGAATCCGCCCCCCCCCTGTTACAAATAGGGGTAGCCAGGAGCCTGTTACAAATAGGGTTAACCCGACACAAGATGTATAGCTGGAGCCGCCTTACTTCAAACACCACTTACAAGTGGCAGAGAGCTGCCTTGGTACGCCCTGCTGCGGTGCGTTCGTAGCCGAACTCTATCGTCTCGACATCGTCTGGGCCCTGTTCCAGCGCCGCGTACTGGCCGTCCAACAACAGGATCTTCCCTAGCAGACAGGAGCGAGGAGGCAGACGCCTCCGCATCACTGCCGGGCGAACAGAGACATAGCAACAGTCAGTGGTACAGCAGACATCCGACACCCCGTCAAGAGACCAGGAAGACACCAAAGAACCGATACCTGCTGGCGTATTTGGCAATGCCACAGCTACCCCGAATATTTGGAATGTTTTCAAAGCTAGATTAAGCCAAATTCAGAATCGGCATATACCCCTCAGGCACAAACGTAACAGAACCAAGGGCAAACCAGTTTGGCTTACCCCAGAAGTAAGGAGTGCTATACAAGCTAAAAGAAGTGCATTTGGCATTTTGAAGGGATCTTCACTAGATATAAATCAGAAGGCCTACCAGAATGCAAGAAATTCAGTTAAGAAAAAAGTCAGAGCAGCTAAAAGGGCAAAGGAACTTGATTTAGCTGGACATTGTAATGCAGATAGTAAGAAGTTCTTCAGTTTTTATAAGTTCAGTACAGTTTCCAAAAATATAGGTCCATTTAAGGTAGATGATGTGTTAGTTAGCAAGGACAGTGAAATGGTTGAAGTGCTTAATGATCAGTTTCAATCTGTCTTTACTATCGAGGACCAGAGTAGTATTGCAGCACTTCAGCCTGAGCTAGAGACAGAGGAGACTATAGGAGAGCTAGGTGGCATAAGTAGTGAACTTGTTCTAGAATATCTAAAGAAAGTAAGGCCTAACAAGGCAGAAGGACCTGATGAAATCCATGCTAGACTTTTAAGAGAATCTGAAAGGGAGTTGTCGGTTCCATTAGCCATAATATTTTCTAAATCACTCGCAGATAGTAAAATTCCACTTGATTGGAAAAGAGCAAATGTTGTTCCTATTCATAAAAAGGGAGATAGAAGTAAAGAGGAAAACTATAGACCGGTTAGTCTGACCTCATTAGTCTGCAAGGTGCTTGAATCAATCATCAAAGATAAGATTGTTGAATTCTTGGAGCAAAATGAACTCATCAAGGATACACAGCATGGCTTTAGGAAGGGCCGTTCTTGTTTAACTAATCTTCTGGAGTTTTTGGATGTTGCAACAGATAGCTTTGATCAGGGTAAACAGCTAGATGTAGCTTTTCTTGATTTCAGTAAAGCATTTGACAAAGTCCCCCATACAAGACTGGGGTTGCAACTTAAAATTCATGGGATCAGGGGCAAGATTCTGGATTGGATAGAAACGTGGCTTTCAGGACGCCAGCAAAGGGTTATATTGAATGGGTGCCAATCACAATGGAAGGAGGTTCTCAGTGGGGTTCCACAGGGCTCAGTCCTGGGCCCATTGCTTTTTATAATATTTGTGAATGCAATTGAGAACAGTATAGACAGCGAAGTCTTGAAATTTGCAGACGATCTAAAAGTTGTCAGGATTATTAGAGGAAAACATGATCAGGATGTTTTTCAATCAGATCTGGACAAGCTAGTTGAGTGGTCTGAAGCATGGCAGATGAAATTCAATTTGAGTAAATGTAAGATTATGCACGCTGGACGGGTTAGCAGTAAACATAGGTATGAAATGGGTGGGCAGAAAATGGAGCAGATTGAAAAGGAAAGAGATTTAGGTGTCGTAGTAAACAATAGACTATCAGCGTCAGACCAGGTTGTAGAAGCTAGGAAAAAGGCACTTAGAATGCTAGGGGCCATTAACAGAAATGTTTCCTACAAGAGTGAAAAGGTAATAACAAAACTGTATTGTGCATACGTTAGACCACATTTGGAGTATTGTGTACAAGCCTGGTCTCCAACATATGAGAAAGATTGCTGGTTGTTAGAAAGAGTTCAAAAAAGGGCAACAAAAATGGTTAATTGTCTTGGTAGTTTACCTTATGAAGATAGATTAAAGAAATTGGGTATGTTTTCACTTAGATATAGAAGGCTAAGAGGAGATCTAATTGAAGTCTTCAAATTTGTAAATAGTCAGGATTCTGGATATTTAAAGGGTATGTTTGAGTTCAATAGGGAAAATCGAGGTAGAGGTCATCAGCATAAGCTCATTATGAAACAAAGTAGGACTAGGCTACGACAGTCATTTTTCAGTAGAAGGGTTGTAGGACATTGGAATATGCTACCAGGGGATGTCGCTGATGCAGTGACACTTGCTTCCTTCAAAATTAGATTAGATAAATACTTTACAGAGAAGGGATTAGTTCATAAATACTCGTGGGATTAGCCTTCTTTTATGCAGGTAGAGTAAGCTGATTTGAAGGGGCGAGACTGGTGGAGGGGGGGGGGGGGGGTGGGGTGCAACCTCGGATGGGCCCAAGAGGCTCTTTGTTGCACTTTTCTTTTATGTCTTTATTTGTGACGTAAGCACCTGTTACAAATGTGGCGGTATCGACGCCTGTGACGCATGCATCGGGCGAAAGTTTGACGTCATTCGTCTGCACACTGTACAGAGCCGCCATGCCGATGGTCTCACAGTCGGGGGGGGGGGGGGCTCCTCTCCTGCCCCGCCCTCTGTGCGAGACTGGGTGTTGTGATGACTACGAACACCTTTTCCCGCTCAAATTCGGCGCATGTTCACCCAGTTTAGAAATAGTGAATCATGTCTAATCATCATCTTACGCAACACATCTTACGCAACACAATGTAACGGAACAACATTCAATTTCGGCGGCTCGGCAGCGGTCGGCACTAACGCAATCAATTTCGGCGTTATAGCAGCAGGCACATATTTTCGGCATTACCGCAAGCTATTACGGCGTTACCGTACGATTTGGGAAATAGCGCACGCTAATTAGAAATAGAAACAACCAAATTCGGCACTATTCAAGCAAATTCGGCGGCTAACCAGAAGCACCCAGAGGGTCCTTGTTTGCAGCATGCACTTGTGGGGATAAAATGTCTTTGCCACTTAGCTTTCGTGTTTTATAACCATCCATTTTGTCGCTGACATTTATTGGCATTTAGGTAGGTCCAGTATAGTAAGTGGCATGCGGGTCATAGTTCGTGCTATCTAACGCAATTTAAGTTGCTCATTACGTCATTAGTATACCTGATAACCGAAATCAGTTGCCAAGTTTTCAAGTTACCCGCTCGCGAAATTGAACACAACACAATGTCATTTTGCTCATCTGCTCGTCCACCCGGCAATGGCGGCGCTACCATATACCATATCGTATATGGTATACCATACCATACCATACCATACCATATACCATACCATAGGGGCATGGGTGGCAGACTGCGACACTGGGGTGGCATTGTCGTGACACTGGGGTGGCATTGCCACCCGTACAATTTAGGCTACCGTCAACATTTTACCGGTTCTGTTTTGTCAAAATTGCGGATTCAGACCGCTGTGAACATATATGGAACAGTTCCTTCGTCGACCAATGCAAATTTTAGTCACGCTAGGCTATATTGGTATTCAAACTATTATATCTAGTCGTAACCATAATATTAGCCAATTTGACCGAAACTTTCGGTCTGTATCGGGTAATCTAAATTGACTTATCTAACCGAGAGCACGCCAATGCAACAGCTGTGCCGGCGCCACTGGGCGGGGCAGGACAGGGTGGCGGCAACAGGCAACAGGCAGAACAGGGCATGGTAGGGCGGGACAGGGCAGGGAGGGACAGGACGGGTCGGGACGGAGGCGGGGCACAGGCAAGCCAGGGCAGGACATGGCAGGATATGGCGGGACAGGGTAGGACAGGGCAGAGCAAGGCAAGGCAGGGCAAAGCAAGATAGAGGTGGGACAGGGCAGAGGCAAGGGCACGACAGGGCAGAGACGGGAAGGGCAGGGCAGACGGGTACAATTTTAATTAAATAAATAAAATATAATTAATGTTAACCCGTGCACAGCCGGGGTTCGCGCCAACCACAGACTTCCGGCAGGGGGCGGATAGCCGCCCCCCTAAGATTTCAAAACCACACGGTGTAGCGATACGCGGAAAACGACGTTAGATAACTCGAGACAAGCTCTATCGAAAGTTTACCTTAAAGTATTCTTAATGAAAGTCCTAACCATTTTATTCATCGCGTGAAAATGCTCATTATTCTGTTGACCTAGAAAAAGGTACCTTGCACCAATCACTCACTGAGGAAGGCGCCACAATGAGCTCTGAAATATTTGTTTTTACACCTTAATACTCTTGAAAACTTCGAAAAAAATATAAAACTAACTGAAAGTATCCTGCCATTTCTTAGGTCGGTAAATATTGAGGTCACCAGAGTTCATCAAAAGTCAAATTTCGCCTATAGGTATATGGGTGTCCTTAACAAAATCGTGTATATCTCGATAACTCGAGTTAGCGACACACGTCATGTGTCGCTACCCACGTGTGTATAATTTCGTCTAATCATACGGTGCCGAGGAATTCTGTAAGACGAAACGCGTCCACCGGGTGTGTGTTTGCTGTTCCCATGTCTTTATATGACATAATTGTCTTGAAATGAATAAACTTGCATGTTTATACCAATTACGAAATAATAACGAAATAATTATACTTTATTCGGTACTTTATTTACCTATATTCACCGCAAAATTCGAGCATTGCCTTACAATGCCCATTGCCTTATGTGTTGCGGGTTCCTGTTACTGCCTTTCAGATAGCGTCGCCGTCTCTCATACCACTCCAGTTTGATAACGAACCTCTGTACTGTTCCACATGCTTCCACATGACCCTAATCATCATGGTTCCCCATGACCGTGCTGTCACAATCTGCACACCGATCCAATCCCGGCGCACCACCCGCAACCCCCATCACGACACAAGCGACGCCGGTTCCGCGCGCGACTGCAGCGATTTCCCTAGGGAACATCGCCACTGCAGTATTGTACAACCGTTACATATGTAAGAAACGAGTATACTCGTTTCTTCTCTTAATTCCTGTCCAACGTACTGAGTTCCAAGATTATACTTACAGAAGCTATTATTTGTTAATTATAAATTGTCTATGATCTGAAAAACGCGATACATTGTTAATTCATCGTGGGGTGCTAGTAATATTTCATGGGTCCGGTATCAAAATAAAATATGCTAAAATATTTTAAGAACGTGCACAAATAGATGCATACTAGTGCTAACCCGTCCGCTCCGCTGAACGATTACAGGTCAAGTGGTGGTGCAAGCCAGTGATAGGCTAAGGCAATTAGGGATTGATAACCCGTTCTACCCGTGGCACACCCGTCGTACCTATAATACGTTTTTGTACCCGTCATACA
>JAXIVJ010018424.1:0-23268 GCA_036785665.1 Chirona hameri | reverse complement strand
ATATATATATATATATATATATGAAATTGAGTAAATTGAGGCGGGTATTGCTATCAAGAGCGATACGCTTGTTCAATTTTGAAACCGACGTTATCCGCTCTGATCAGCCACAGAACCGCTCGCAAACAACATACATCATTAATCCAGACTGAAAGTATCGATTTTCGTGGTCCAAGCCACTTAACCATCACTCAATGTATGCTTGAAACTGTGTGCAGAGAGGCTGTATTCACCAAGTTAGATTTCCTGTGAAGTGTTTCGCTGTTTTGCTGCTGCTACCCCTCTGCCGTTCAATGCGCGTGACGGACAGAGGAATGCTGGTATACGATTCTATGGTGTACCTATTTATACAACGGAGTCACTTTTATAACCGAAGTTGGATATATCACCAGGACAAGTGGCATTGGATTGCACGTGCTTGTATGTATTCCTTCCAACTGAATGTTGAACTCCAACTCCAACAATAGCACAACCACAACTCTGCGGCTGACAAAGCAGGCAGCGCAGTAGCAGTAGCAGTAGGCACTCCTGGCTCGTTTTTGCTGACTCCTGCTATGCTGCTGTTATTATGTCCGGCGAAGTACGAGCGACTGCCGTGCGGTGGAGGCCGGGTCGCACGTGTCTGTGGGTGGATGCCGGGTCACACGTGTCTGTGTGTGGAGACCGGGTCACACGTGTCTGTGCGTGGAGGCCGCGTCACACGTTTCTGTGTGTGAAGGCCGCGTCACACGTTTCTGTGTGTGGAGGCCGCGTCACACGTGTCTGTGTGTGGAGGCCGGGTCACACGTGTCTGTGTGTGGAGGCCGCGTCACACGTGTCTGTGTGTGGCGTGTGGAGGCCGCGTCACATGTGTCCGTGTGTGGAGGCCGGGGCACACGTGTCTGTGTGTGGCGTGTGGAGGCCGCGTCACACGTGTCTGTGTGTGGAGGCCGCGTGTCCGGCTGTCGACCGTCTGCAGTCGGCAGTAGACGCCGGTGATGTAACGCCTCATAACCAGGCTGGCCATGGCAGGTCCACAGGTGCCAATTACCGACGTACTATCCATTACCGACGTACTATCCATTACCGACGTACTATCCATTACCGACGTAATATCCATTACCGACGTACTATCCATGCATCGTCGGCGAACATCTGTAAAGTCGTCGCCCATTTGCATGCCCACGGAACCGTGGTCTCACGGGCGTAATATGTGACCGTTGACACGCGCAGGGCGGCCGGGGAGGCCGGCAGTCGGCCCGCCCCGGGCGGAGCGCCAGTATGCGCGCGCGTGGCGGAAGCGCAGCACGCACCACGCCGTGATACCCGCCACCCTCCCCCCCCCCCCCACCGCCTACACACACCGTCACCCACCCCACTCCAGACTAGGTAAGCATCCATCCTAGCCCATCCACCGTCCTCAAACAACCGTCGTCCTCCCTCGGCTAGCAGGAATAAGCGAGATAGAGAACGCCGTAGACGTAGACGAACGCCGTAGAGAACGCCGTAGACGGAGGGAGGACGGCTGATACCCAGCCAACTGTACGGCCTGGGCGCAGGCCGCCCTGCAGCCAGGCGCAGCGTCAACGGAAGAGATGACTATTGTTATCTGCTCTTGATTGAGCAGATATTACGTATCGTATAATGTGTAGGCATTTGTGAGTGTGAGTGTGTGAGTGTGAGTGTGAGTGTGAGTGTGAGTGTGAGTGTGAGTGTGAGTGTGAGTGTGAGGTGTGAGTGTGAGTGTGAGTGTGAGTGGTGTGTGTGTGTGTGTGTGTGTGTGTGTGTGTGTGTGTGTGTGTGTGTGTGTGTGTGTGTGTGTGTGTGTGTGTGTGTGTGTGTGTGTGTGTGTGTGTGTGTGTGCGTGTGCGTGTGCGTGTGCGTGTGCGTGTGCGTGTGCGTGTGCGTGTGCGTGTGCGTGTGCGTGTGCGTGTGCGTGTGCGTGTGCGTGTGCGTGTGCGTGTGCGTGTGCGTGTGCGTGTGCGTGGGCGTGGGCGTGGGCGTGTGCGTGTGCGTGTGCGTGTGCGTGTGCGTGTGCGTGTGCGTGCGTGCGTGCGTGCGTGCGTGCGTGCGTGCGTGCGTGCGTGCGTGCGTGCGTGTGTGTGTGTGTGTGTGTGTGTGTGTGTGTGTGTGTGTGTGTGTGTGTGTGTGTGTGTGTGTGTGTGTGTGTCTGTGTGTGTGTGTCTGTGTGTGTGTGTGTGTGTCTGTGGGTGTGTGTCTGTGTGTGTGTGTGTCTGTGTGTGTGTCTGTGTGTGTGTGTGTGTGTGTGTGTGTGTGTGTGTGTGTGTGTGTGTGTGTGTGTGTGTGTGTGTGTGTGTGTGTGTGTGTGTGTGTGTGTGTGTGGCGTGGCGTGGGCGTGGGCGTGGGCGTGGGCGTGGGCGTGGGCGTGGGCGTGGGCGTGGGCGTGGGCGTGGGCGTGGGCGTGGGCGTGGGCGTGGGCGTGGGCGTGGGCGTGGGCGTGGGCGTGGGCGTGGGCGTGGGCGTGGGCGTGGGCGTGGGCGTGGGCGTGGGCGTGGGCGTGTGTGTGTGTTTGTGTGTATCTGTGTGTATCTGTGTGTGTCTGTGTGTGTCTGTGTGCGTCTGTGTGTCGGTGTGTGTGCGCGTGCGCGTGTGCGTGTGTGGCGTTGACACACTCGACCGTTTTTACCCTTTTGACAGACCATCACCCACCCTCTGTACCCCATATGTGGTACAGGGCTGGTAATAGCCGTGTCGTGACGTTGTGACCATGCTACACCAGGCTACTGGCCACTTCTTCCCTCCCTCCCTCCCTCCCTCCCTCCCTCCCTCCCTCCCTCCCTCCCTCCGTGCAGTACACGGGTCGCCGGTAGTATGGTGTGATGACGCGGTGACGTTGTTCGGCGGCAGGTCACCGGCCGCCGCCCGTGGTACACAGTCGGTGCCAGGACATCATGACGTCACGCTACCGGCCCCTGGACGAGTCGGAGCTCAACGACGTGCTCCGCAAGTTCAGCCTGATACGGTAGGTCGCCGACGCTGGCAGGTGGCGTCTGGAGATCAGCAGAAATGGAATTCACAGCTGGGTCCGATGTTGGGGACTGATATTGACCAAAGCTGTCGCGTTTGTGCATTTCGTATTGACTAACACCCAAGAAAAGGTGGGTGCATTTTTAGTTAAATGTTATGCGAAGGTGATTTGTATGTCATCGATTTGTTTTATGACGTTTACCGAATGTTTGCAAAGGATTTTAAAGTTTGAATCTTGGATAAACAGTGGTATGTCATGTCGGCCGCTGGTTAGGTACCAACTTTACCTTATCATGGGCGACGCCACCACTACGGGCAGTACGGAAACTCTATCGGTACAAGTTGGCGAACCTCCAAAAACTCGTACGCACTGTCCGCACAAGTTTGCGGAACCATTTGAAGGTGCATAATTAGATATATGGATGCCTGGAATGTTTATATTCTAATTATCTTCAGATGGACTATTTGTAACGAATCGTGACAAAATACCTCTATTCATATGGAACTTATTGCTCAACAGAAGAAAAAAACATCTTGTCCCGTCATTGACCGGGGTGGGTGGGATACCCCCCCCCCCCCTGTAGAATATTCACGATAACATAAAACCGTTCAAGATATCAACCGGAAACTTGCATTACCATCTTCCACATCAATTCTACGTCGATTAAACAAATATCAAGCTATTTCATCGATTTTTTTGATAGATATACACCGTTTCGTGACGTCACTTTACGCGAATTTAACGATAAATCATCCAAACTTTAAGCAGCTGGGGCATTCTAGGACAGATCGACAAGCGAAAACCCCAAATTAACACCCTACATCTTATAATTCGATATAAGTCCGTTATAGGGATTATCTGGGGCGCCAAATCGCGCTGTGCAAGTTTCAGGTCGATTGTAGTTACGGCTGCCGAGTTATAGCCTCCGGCATTTTCGTGAGGTCACCTTGCATGACTTAGCCGATCAGCCAATAACTCCACAACAAATTATTAAATTCCTATAAATCTATACATTTTCTGAATGGCAATGAAGTGGGGAACATCATCGCAGGCCCAGCTTTTTTTGTGAATTCTGACGAAATGACCCGTGACCTCTGGTGACCTGACGTCATGACCTTGACACGAGCGCAGTGAAAATAATTTTGTTTTACATTTTTTAAAATATACTTTGGTAAGTTGTCTTTGCACAGGAAAAACATTGGAGATGGGTATTTTCTATAAATGTACTTTTTAATTGCTCACAGTAACGCGTTTGTTTTCTTTTCACCAACAAAAAATTAGATGAATTGTCCCATGATGGCATTTATTGCGGTTTCTGTGGTACACGAAGGTTTAAGGTTGCAATATAAGCCGCTTGAAGGTTAAGTCGGGTGAATTTCTTGATGACCCAGGTGCAAATGTTGCTCAGTGACCTCTGCAGGGTCAGCTGAGGTCTTCTGAGGTCACCAGCATTTGTTTTGCCAAAAACTCTTGATAGAATAAATATAGAGACGTTCAAATGACACCACTGTGTTTGCCTCGTCGAGTCGCGTCGCCACATATGCAACATGACATACAAGGGTCACCAAATGACCTTGACCTGAGGAAATGTTTTGAAGTTGACCTAACCAGGTCACCATTATTATGTTTCGCAGCGCCTTGACGAGAAAAACACGATGGTGTTAAAATGATTGTTCTATGTTTAATCGATAAAAAGTTATTCACGAACAACTTGAAATTGTTTGTTGTTGCTAGTAAAAACAGTTATTCGTGAATACCTTTTATCTTTTAAACATGGAACAATAATTTTAACACCATCGTGTTTTTCTCGTCGAGACGATTCGAAATATATTAATGGTGACCTGGTTAGATCAACTTCAAAATTTGACCTCAGGTCTAATTTGTTAATTTGACCTGGTCAGGTCAAGGTCATTTGGCAACCCAGGTAGGTCATGTTGCATATCGGGTGACGTGACTCGACGAGACAAACACAGTGGTGTCATTTGAAAGTCTCTATCTTTAGTATATCAATAGTTATTGGCACTAGTGCTGGTGATCTCAGATGACCTCAGCTGAGCTTGCAGATGTCACTGAGCAGCAATTGCACCTGGGTCATCAAGAAATTCACCCAACTTAACCTTTAAGTGGCTTATATTGCAACCTGAAACCTTCATGTGACACTGACACCGCAATAAATTCCATCATGGAACAATTAATCTTCTTTTTTTGTTGGTGAAAAGAAAAAAAACGCGTTATTGTGAGCAATTAAAAAGTACATTTATAGAAAATACTTATCTCCAATTTTTTTTCTGTGCAAAGACAACTTACCAAAGTATATTTTAAAAATATAAAATACATTATTATCACTGCGCTCGTGTCAAGGTCAAGTCAGGTCACCAGAGGTCATGGGTCATTTCGTCAGAATCCACACACAAAAAATCAAACTGGGCATGGGTTGATGTTCCTCACTTCATTCCCATTCAGAAAATGTATGAGTTTCTAGGAATTGGATAATTTGTTATGGAGTTATTGGCTGATCGGCTAAGTCATGCAAGGTGACCTCACGAAAATGCCGGAGGCTATAACTCGGCATCCGTAACTCCAATCGAGCTGAACTTGCACAGCACGATTTGGCGCCTTGACCCCTATAACGGACTTTCATCGAAATCGGAGATGTAGGGTGTTACTCCCTTATTGATCTGTCCTGGAATGCCCCAGCTGTAAAATGACGACATTTTAAGATAAACTAAAACCAGAAAAATAAAGATAGTAAATTTAATGTTCTATCAAATTGCTATCTCGAAATTGTGAAATTTGGGGTTTTTGAACCCCAAAAATAAAACAAACTATTTTGGGGGAACAATGCCCTCAAAATCAAAATTTTATAAGATTTGCAATACACCGGAATTTATGTTGGAGAACCACATATGTACAATACCCAAATCAAATTTCAAAGCAATGTCTTTATTTTTAACCGACTTATTTCCCCCTAAGTATGGGTAACTCATGACGTCATATTTTGAAATTGCGTTTTGTGGATTTTATTGACCAGATGTAGACAAATAATGCCAGCACTGTACGTCTGATAAAAAGTTGGTCTAGAAACATGCTTTTTGTATTTATATTTATCAATTTCAAATTTTGACCATATGTGACCTGAACTTGACCTGAGCTTGACACTATCTTCACTTAAATGACTATCACTATCGCATTATACGTGTACAATAGCCCATAAAACATGTGTCGCATGACTTTCGAAAATATTCTGCGCATAGTGAACTTGTATGACCTGACCTTGACTTTGACCTTCGCTAACAATCTCATTTTAGCTTATGCGGAATGTGTATACCTTTGGGACCACTTTGGGTGATCATGGTCGCAATCAAAGGCTTTGGATGGAAAGTATGGTCCATAAACCCAAATGCCTCGGTTTTGACCTTTGCCCCGACCTTGACCTGATATGTGACCTCAATTCGAAAATTTCGAGTATGTTTTAGATGCGTCTCATTGAGAGTATTCGAATGCCGCCTTGTGCGTCTGGCTGTGATCATTGGTTCTGGAGATAACGAGGGGGAAATCCCCCCCCCCCTCCCCGGTCAATGGCGTTCGGCTGAGACTCCGGTCAAGCGCGGGTTATTGTTCTCCCCAACTTGAACGCACAAATGGCCAGTTGGAATGAAAATTTTAACGTTTTTCGTCTGGAATTCGGAATAGGAGTATGTGCGAAAATGCAAGAAGCATTGACATTTTCCCCTTGTCTTTGCTAAAACGTTTAGCCGTGTAGTGAGCGGTGCTTGATGTGAAAGCGGGTACTGCAAGTTTCGGGACGATATTGACGGTAGTTTACGAGATACTGCGAAATACGCGAGAGAGCAAAACAAAATACTCTCGTGTTAGTCACTAGTCTAGTGACATAAATGGTCAGGCCGTAATTTGTATTGAACTGTATTTGGTTTCCTCCTGGCGCTGACAACGCTGATGCACGCGCGTTTTATTTTACATGGATCAAAGCACAGTGTATTAGGCCTAACCCGCGCCGTGCTGGGGAGGGGGCGTGTGGATGTGCCTCCTGAAATTTTAGGAAATGCAAGGAACAAACGGGAGAGCAAGAGACGTGCTAGCTAGAGACGTATGACTGATACCATGGTGTTTATCTCGTCGAGATGCGTCTCTCCATATGCAACATGACCGACCTGGGTCACCAAATGATGATTGACCTGAGGTCATATTTTGAACTTGACCCGATCCGGTACCCATAAGTATGGTTCGGATCGTCTTGACGAGGCAAACACGATGGCGTTACAATTATTGCCCTGTCTTTATTAGGTGCAACGTTATGCACGAACAACTTTTGGGAAGAAAATCTCAACATGACCTTTGGTACCTCTGGAGCCTAAACAATCACATTGTATAAAATTTGAAGACACCTTTAAGCGATAGCATTTTTCCAGAGCTTTAGATTGTGTTTCTCCGTTTGTTCCAAGCTGGCATAGTTCCCGAGATATTTCGGGTGTTTCTGAAGCGAAGTCCTAAACTTGGAAAATTTGACCTTTGATGACCTCTAGTGACCTCAATATTGACCTGAGCGAAAATTTCACAAGCGTAGGAACAAGGGGGCCGGCAGGTTATGGCCGCCCCACTGTTCGGCTATTTTTTTGCTACAAATCTTTGGCTAAATTATCCAGATATACCCTATCTTTTTGTCGAAAGCAATATAGGTATTTCGACACGTATTTGCAGTATAGATTGCGAAAGTAGCGCACAATTCGAAAATGACTCATGTTATGATATTGTTTGCTTTGGGGGAGCAATCTGGCACAGTGGTTAGACATTTGCTTCCTGCGCCGGGGACCGGGGTTCAAATCCTTCGGCGGGCCTCTGAAAATGTGTCCCGGCCCACATAGCCATCGGACAGGGTGAGAGTTCCAGTTGGCGCTTTGGTCGCAGGAGGATATGGTGATTGGTCCACTGCATTGTGTGCTTCGAAAGAAGAATATAAGTGTGCTGTAAATAGCTAGGAACTTGGTTAAAATAATTATTTATAAAATTAGTAAGTACAAATGTATTGATTATCTCATCATTGCATACACAACTAGGATAACATTGTCAGTGGCGAAGGGTTCGCTCGCTGGTCCAGTAACGCTGCCTGTATCACATGCTTACATATGGAGCTTTTCGACACAGCGCTACGGTTTTTGACACGACGCTGAATGACAGGACAAAACATCTAATATTATTCAGCAGGAGAGTCTTTACAACCAGAGTATGCAGTAAGTGATTTATCGACGTGGCCTTCAAAACTGCTATCTCAGCGGTAGAAATCCCATTATGAAAGTAACTGGCTCCCTTTAAAGGGATATTGCCACCTCCGGAGGATTTCTAAAAAGCAACTCAAATGAATGGTGGGGATCAACAATCATGTATGCTCAAGCTCAAACTTGCTCATGCAGCACCTAAAGCAGTGTATCGGCAAAGCATTTTGTATTTATTTCTGACTCCAAAACGTTGGTTCCAGCTGTGCTCAGTACTAGATTCATGATGACCGCTCTCATCCAGTTTGGCTGTGGTATTGGCGCCCGCCCAAAGCCGAAGCGTACGAATTCGCCGAGACTTGACCTTGAAAAGTATATCTGTGTTATAAGGTATAGGTCACATAACTCCTACGGTCCCAAAATCGAGCCATAGCAATTATTGCTGTTTTATTATGAAAGAGGCTAAGGTTGTTGAAAATACAATTAACTGCATACGCTTTTTAATTTGAAAGTGTGCTGACGGAATGGTGATGTTGAGTTTGCAACATTCAAAAGAAAATAACAGTCCGCAAAGAAGTGATTCTAAATAGTGATGTGGCGACTCCAATTTTACGAATGCTTGGCAAGCATGAGTGGTGCAAATGTATTTTTTTATCTAATGGGGGGAGCTTCGGGAACCAAATTTTGCAGGTGAAATCAGACACGCTTAATCGACCGATACACACCAAAAACTCTATATTGGCCTGCGAGGTGGCAATGTCCCTTTAATAAGCGCAGTGGAGGGGGAGGGGGCACTTTTGTGCCCCCCCCCCCCCCCACATGTTTTTCGTGAATAGCTCGAAAACGAAGCGGAGCAGGGTGGTGGTGTTTGCGCGACATTAAAGCCAACTCAATAGCGGATCGTTTGAAGCAAAATACAAATCGGTCGGTAAATTTTTGAGTTATATGGATTTGCATTCCAAGATGGCGGCCAGAATCGAGGTCGGCGAAGAGATATCTTCGGAACCAACAGTCGGATCGGGATAATTCAAACGCCATTCGGTAGCCAATGTCAATGTTCATCCCCGGACACAACTTTGTACACATTGCTGCTGACCTGTGACGTCACAGAGGTTAAAAAATGGCATTTGGTCAGATTTGACCTTCGTGACCTCGTTTGACCTTGAATATATTGATCTAAGGTCACGCAAATGTTAGCAAATGTAGATCATTATAGCACGTACCTACCATGTAAGTTTTTCTCTCACTTTTATCCCTTTTATTGCAAAACAAAAACGTACGAAACATTAAAAACATCGGAACAATATCAACAACTATTCAAACTTTCCAACAGACGTTCAAAACAATCATAGGTGGCCCCCGCCCGCGCCGCCTCGCGTTTCACCGCGTCTCATCTCCGCGGACCAGCGCCCCCTCGCCACCGACCAACCTAGATGGGCCGGCGCCCCGCACGCCCGGCCGGCCGACCGGCCCGGCAAAATGTGCCTTGGGCCGGTCCCGGGTTAGCCCGGGTGGGGAGTGAGCGGGGCTTATCCTATCGTATTCTGTATCCCTAACGTATGTGATTTATTTTGAAAACACGTACATAAGTAAACACGTTTCCTGGCAACACTGTCATCGGTATGCAGTTCGACATGCTGAACGTTCTATTATACACGTGTATATAATTTAGTACGAACAATACTAACTCCATGACAATACCACCATAACACGCAACGCTCTTCAACTGTGCCTACCAAAACAGTTGCTCCTGCCTGTGGTCAAGTCGCAAGTGACAGGGCTGCCCTTCCTATCGCAAGTGACAGGGCTGCCCTTCCTATCGCTGTGACAGGGCTGCCCTTCCTATCGCTGTGACAGGGCTGCCCTTCATATCGCTGTGACAGGGCTGCCCTTCCTATCGCTGTGACAGGGCTGCCCTTCCTATCGCTGTGACAGGGCTGCCCTTCCTATCGCTGTGACAGGGCTGCCCTTCCTATCGCTGTGACAGGGCTGCCCTTCCTATCGCTGTGACAGGGCTGCCCTTCCTATCGCTGTGACAGGGCTGCCCTTCCTATCGCTGTGACATGGCTGCCCTTCCTATCGCTGTGACAGGGCTGCCCTTCCTATCGCAAGTGACAGGGCTGCCCTTCCTATCGCTGTGACAGGGCTGCCCTTCCTATCGCTGTGACAGGGCTGCCCTTCCTATCGCTCCCCATTTGCTTTCGTCACTGGACAGCTGTCCTGATTGTATGGCTAAAGTCCGTTCTTTCTCTGCCTCGTTTGACACGCATCGTCTGAAATGATTCCGAATTGGAACGCTGTTCTTGTACCTAGACCTATATATCACCCACTTAAAAAGGAAATAGTTCACCTTCAACATGGGGTTTTGAACTGAAATAGCAGTTTTGTAGCCCGTGTTGAGAAATCCTTATCTGGAACTTTTCTTGGCTGCAAAGACTCTCCAGCCGAAGATATTTGACTTTTTGGCGAAGGAATGCGGCGCATATATGATATACCGTACCGTCTGAACTGTGCCAGCACTGCATGGAGCATGCGCAGACCAATAACGCACACCATAAAATTAATATTTTACAACCTTCTGTCCTGAATTGGCGCGATGTAGGACCATTTTTGAAAAGAAAAAAAGAAACTGTATTAAAAATATAATAAAATCGTGTTCTGAAATGTTTCCGAATGTCAACTATTTCCTTTAATGCACGTCATTAATAGGAACTCTAGATCTGAGGCTTCGTCTGGGGAAAATAGTCTTTCGATGTCTAAATTTAGGGTTCCTTCTCGTGCAAGGAAGGACTGTTCTTCTTGTATGAAGCTTTGTGTTCTGACACAGTTCCAAAACAAGTGTGTTAATGTCTCTGAATCTCTGGCACAAAAAGTGCAAAGGTTGCAGTCCTTAAAGGAAATAGTTCACCTTCGGAAAATATTTCAGAACACGATTTTATTATATTTTTTAATACAGTTTCTTTTTTTCTTTTCAAAAATGGTCCTGCATCGCGCCAATTCAGGACAGAAGGTCGTAAATTATTAATGTTATGGTGTGCGTTATTGGTCTGCGCATGCTCAGACCAGTGCTGGCACTCTCAGACGGTACGGTATATCATATATGCGCCGCATTCCTGCGCCAGAAAGTCAAATATCTTCGGCTGGAGAGTCTTTTCAGCCAATAAAAGTTGCAGATAGGGATTTCTCAACACGGGCTACAAAACTGCTATTTCAGTTCAGAATCCCATGTTGAAGGTGAACTATTTCCTTTAACATCAATTGTTTTTAGAAAGACATTGTTGGTTAGGATGCGTGACACTAATCTAAAGTGAAAAACTCTGATACTAGTGGCCGATGTGCTTTGAAACACCCTTGCTAGGGAGACTACCCTGTAGGTTTGATCGTTCCAGCTTTCATACTTTCGGAGATCTTAGGGGGGCACCAAAGTGCCCCCCCCCCTCTAGTGCGCTTTAGTGACATACCCCTCTCCAGTGCGCGTGTTAAACACCGCAGTGACACCCCTCCAAAGGATCACGTCCTACCCCCCACCCCCCGCTCGAAATGTTCGATGTCATGGTGTATCCGTACAAGTTTTGAGCCCGTGGCGACGCCACTGTACCTTATGCATGCTCAGTTGATTGAACGGGTTCTATTTTGAGATGGTGTTGATCGATCCTATACTGAGCAGACAGTAGTCGGGACTTGAGGTATCGAGCCTTTTGCATCTCTAATAACTACCTGCTGTCGGCCGCGTTATGCTGCGCCCTGACGGTGTATGATAGCTCTATAACTACCTGCTGTCGGCCGCGTTATGCTGCGCCCTGACGGTGTATGATAGCTCTATAACTACCTGCTGTCGGCCGCGTTATGCTGCGCCCTGACGGTGTATGATAGCTCTATAACTACCTGCTGTCGGCCGCGTTATGCTGCGCCCTGACGGTGTATGATAGCTCTATAACTACCTGCTGTCGGCCGCGTTATGCTGCGCCCTGACGGTGTATGATAGCTCTATAACTACCTGCTGTCGGCCGCGTTATGCTGCGCCCTGACGGTGTATGATAGCTCTATAACTACCTGCTGTCGGCCGCGTTATGCTGCGCCCTGACGGTGTATGATAGCTCTATAACTACCTGCTGTCGGCCGCGTTATGCTGCGCCCTGACGGTGTATGATAGCTCTATAACTACCTGCTGTCGGCCGCGTTATGCTGCGCCCTGACGGTGTATGATAGCTCTATAACTACCTGCTGTCGGCCGCGTTATGCTGCGCCCTGACGGTGTATGATAGCTCTATAACTACCTGCTGTCGGCCGCGTTATGCTGCGCCCTGACGGTGTATGATAGCTCTATAACTACCTGCTGTCGGCCGCGTTATGCTGCGCCCTGACGGTGTATGATAGCTCTATAACTACCTGCTGTCGGCCGCGTTATGCTGCGCCCTGACGGTGTATGATAGCTCTCCCACACTCTTTTGTCATTTGTGTTTGCTGTAAAGCCTTGTTAGTGGTTCTCACCGATAAACGCGCTGTTTGTTGGCTCAGGTTCAGCGATCCGACTTTGTTCGGTTGGCATCGCCTTATCGTATCGATCTGTCCGATGTGTATACTGTATATCTTGAGTTATGGCGCTGGCTATCATTTTATCCAAATTTGCTGACATTTCTCTCACGGCCTGCCAGTTGGGTGGTCACCCTATGCGGGGAAAGGTCTGTTAGCTGCCCGCATGACGTCATAATATACTACGATAAAATGTACCTCAGTCACTCAAATCTGTATTGGACTGCGCGGTGCATCCAGTGGGTGAAGCCAGGGTACCAGTTGTACATGATATATTACATGAACTAACGGAGAATCATATACCAAGATATCCTTAATATAATTATTGAATATTGAATCACTCACCCTTCAGAACAGGGCTGCGGAGCATGGGCGTAACCACCACTGGGTACACTGGGTACACTGTACCCAGTCAAATTCAAAACCACAAATTTTACTGGGCACTGTACCCAGTAAAAATTGAAGGCTCCAACTTGCATTTATTTAGTTTCAAATGTCCCGATAAGTCAATAGGGATACAAAAGTAAAAACAAAGTTTTTTATATAAATTATTCAAAGCTGCTGCGAGGAACATGATTAGCGTTAACAATATCAACGGAATCAGTGACCTTATGCTCGTTGTTTTTATATTATTTAAGAAAGAAAAACTTTAAAAATGACTTGTTTATTGATATTACGGCCGTAGGCTTTTTTCAAAATTACATCTATCCAGGGGCGGACTTTTCGTTTTTCGTTGGGGTTGTAATCGAGTCGGCGACCAGGGGGGGGGGGGGGGGCTAGTAAAAGCGACTCGTGAAAGAAGAAGAAAAACGGAAAATGTGCAAAATTAAAATACCTTAGAGTGGACAATGGACATAGGATTTATTAGCCGTTTGATAGTCACAAACAGTTTACAGATGACTGAGTGAAACGCGAGCCATACCGATAAACTATCCCAGCTACCCAACATCCCGTTGACAATTATCAACCCGTTGCTGATTGGCTACGGAAAAATCGCTGTACATTCTGCACGTACATACACACCATACAGTAACTGGATGTGCCGATCAACATCAACGAAATGCTATAAAGAATCGCGCGCACGACAATCTGCAGCTCACTCAGGGGCGGATTTGGTCCACTATATTTTGAGGGTGCCCTTATTTTTTCATTGTTTAATTGACTACGTTGGCTATAGGTATTTGCAATATCAGTCGTACCCTTTCTATCATTTAAAGTGCCGCGGATGGTGCTAAAATATATAATGTGTACAGTCAAGGGCGGCCCCAGACGGGAAGTCGAGGTTCGTGACCAGGGGGGGGGGGGGGATAGCCGTTTTTTTTACAAGCAGTACATATTATGCATGCAATAAACTATTGTATTGCGCCGCGAAGGGCGCCAAAATTTTAGTTTTGAGTCAACACGAGAAAATATGTCTGGAGCAAAAGGTGGGGTCAAAAGACATGTTCCTCCGCCCCATTTAAGGCCAAAGATGGGGCCATGGCTCCCATATCCCCCCCCCCCCCCTGCGGCCGCCAGTATTTACAGTTTACATTAGACCCTTTTGTACTGGAAAAAACACTGATTTATTTGCGCCGCGTAGCGTCGCGGAATTCGTTGCTTTATTTTGTTTTTGTCTGGATAACTACCCAGTAAACATGTCGACTTCGGGCCGACGTCGGCCCGACGTCGGCAGATGTCGGCATCTCGGCAGCGGCATTCCGACGTCGGCCCGACGTCGGCATCTCGGCACGGAAAGCAACTCGGTATGCCGACATCGGGCCGACGTCGGCAGATGTCGGCAGATGTCGTCTGTCTTAGCATATGTTCGTAAGTAACTTACAAGTATAAAGAAAGTACAATATGTACCATACATTTTGAGATAATTGGCAAGCTGATTATTTTGTATACGATTTTTTTTTGTCTGGATAACTAGGCCCTAAAAAATCTAAAGGTTCTATAATCTATATGTATCAGCCCAAGGGCTTTGGGTTTGTCTTTGTCAGGGCCCCGCGAGTCCAATACGTTGTTGCCTCTGGTATAAAGGCACGTTGCTGCCCCTTCATAGCCCAAGGGACGGGAGGTATGAAGGGATATTTTTTGGGCATAATTTAGCTATTTTAATTCAGCATCATTTCGCGTTTTGTTTTTCCCCAGCGACCAATGCTTGTGATTCCATGGCGGCACCAGACCATTGTTTTCCCTCTTGGATTCAAGGAGGCACGGTGCCACGGTGTCTCCTCTCGCCCCACAGTGTTGCCTACCGGCACGGTGGTGCCCCTGGTGCACCGGTGCCCTTGGTTCATCGGCGCGGTGGTACCCCTGGTACACCGGCGCGGTGGTGCCCCTGGTACACTGGCGCGATGGTGGCCCTGGTACACCGGCGCGGTGGTGCCCCTGGTACACCGGCGCGGTGGGGCCCCTGGTACACCGGCGCGATGGTGCCCCTGGTACACCGGCGCGGTGGTGCCCCTGGTTCAAAGAACACTGAATGATTTGCACCGCGTAGCGGCGCGGATTTGTTTGCTTTATTTTGGTGGCGCCCCTGGTGCCCCGGCGCGGTGGTGCCCCCACGATGCGGTGGAGCCCTTAGTTCAAAGAACACTGAATTATTTGCTTTTTTATTTTGGTGGTGCCACTGGTGCCCCGGCGCGGTGGTGCCTCCCACGGCCCAAGGGGGAGGGGTCATGACCCCCGTGACCCCCCCCCCCCGGATCCGCCCCTGAGCTCACTTAGCATCGAAGCATCAGCGCCAGCTTCACATGGAGAGTAAATCAACAATGAGCACAAGTCTCAGATCACTGTCCGATGTCCGAGCTTACGCTTTCACTATCGTCCTCGCGGCGCCGAAACACCACCTGTGTCCATCAGCGATCAGCCATCAGCCACTGGCCAGAGCCGCGCTGGCCGGCTTATAGTCTGCGGATGTGGCCACCCCCGCAACGTGTTGGCTGGGAGACCAGACATCAGCGGGAGGTGCAGGCAACAGATGCTACCCTAGAGGTTGACGCCGTTGCTGGCCTCGACCTCAGCTGGCTGCCGTTGAAACAGGGCGTCTCCTCACTCCTGACAGGGAAACCACATATTGGATGCACAGAGGAAGACGTCGCGGAAGCTAAACAACAGCGAGATGTTGAAAAAAATAATTGACAGAGTGATAAAATACGCCAACTGGAGTGAGTTATAAACGTTCATAAGTTCAAAAATTATAAATACTCAACACTTTGCATTTATTTCTTGATCACGGGTGATCAAAACTGGATCGAAATAGTTGAGCTATTTGTGTGGTATTTTTTGTTGTAAACCACTGGTGACTGGTGTTCTAAAAGTGTGATGGCTTTTCACTGCGCTAAATTCGATTACGTAAGTCCATAAGCAACCCTGACGATGAATACATATAAATAGATCATCTAAGAACCTAGAATATAAAGCATCCGATCAGCCTGGTTTGCTCTTCGCGGACTGCTGTATGAGGTGCGCCGTTGGCTTTACCGACTCGTCCACGGGCTTCTTCCGGTCGGCAAAGCCAACGGTGCGCCTCATACAGAAGTCCGTGAAGAAAAGCCAGGCTGAGCTGATCTTGTATAGTCTAGGTTTGAATACTTTTCTTTTGTATATTTGTCACAGGACTTCTGGACTTACCGAATTGAATTTAGCGCAGTGCAAGCGATGATATTTTAAATAGTTTTGAAAATGACAAATAGGACAAAAAAGATAAATTATATTATCGATAAAATATGGGCTCCCCGCGGTCAAGCAATTAATGCAAAACCTTGGGCATTTAACATTTCCAGAATTTTCGGACTTTTGAGTAATAACACTAATTATTGGCGTATTTTAGCAACAGCGAAGTGTGCAGACCGGTAAGGCGTCAGTTAGCGCTGCCGGTTGGAACTCGCCCTGGGGCTCGGGAGGCCGGCGCTGATCTGCTGCAGCCAGACTTAGACTCAGTGTCGCGAATGCATTTACCGACAATGTTGGGGTTGTAATATTCATAATTGGGGTTGTAATTTTTGAGGATGCCGTTGTAGCTACAACCCCGAAAGTATATAAAGTTCCACCAATGCATCTATCAATCTTATCAAAATTAATACAATCTTATCTATCAAAATTACATCTATCAAAAAATAGATGTAGTTTTGAAGAAGGCCTGCGGCAGAAATATCAATAAACAAGTCATTTGTAAAGTTTTCTTTTCTTAAATAAT
Organism: Chirona hameri; assembly: GCA_036785665.1. Classification (NCBI taxonomy): domain Eukaryota; kingdom Metazoa; phylum Arthropoda; class Thecostraca; order Balanomorpha; family Balanidae; genus Chirona; species Chirona hameri. The sequence continues at coordinate 6,350 of JAXIVJ010018424.1, read as the reverse complement.
ATAAAACAACGAGGATAAGGTCAATGATTCCGATGATATTGTTAACAAAAGTTTTGTCTTCAAATATAAAATAAAATATCAAGGAAACCTTTAAATTTAGTAACAACCAAACGTAGGTGCGTTCACTTTGCATTGATATAGAATGTGCTGGATTGAACAATTTAAAGACTGTTATTGATTAAGATAGGAAAACAGGCTATGCACACATAACTCCATACCCTTCTGTCTACCTCCGCAGTAGGTTGGTATTGGGTACCTTATACCTGGGACTACCTACATACCCATCACACATTAGGCCAATCTTTACATCTCATATAGAGGCTATTGATTTTGTATGGCCTCAAACTGTGTGGGTAGTGGGTACCAATATGTTCTGGCAAGGCGCCTCTCCGGGCCGAAGGCGTCCCTCCGGGTCATTCCAAGAGCATTCATTCGAGTGTCATTCCATTGCATCTCCCTTTGGCGCCGACACGATGGCGCCCTTACCTGGTAATAGGCGCCCATGGAAGTATGTTGGCCGGCGCTGAAGGCCCCCATACGTTTTTTAAGGGAAATATTCACATTTTCCTACAAAAATGAAGTTTTCACTTAAATCGACAGACGAGACATGTTGTAAATTGATCACATTTTGCATAAAACATTCCAACTCAAAGATATTTCAAGTTAAGTTGATAAACGATCCACGCTTATAATTGTCGGTACTCTCAGGTACTTAGTAACGAATTTGGGTTCCCATCTAATTCCGGGCTTCTCTTGTAATATTTGTTGACAACATTGTATGGAAAATATGTCTTGCACTCTGTCTATTGTGATTATGTGCCCTTATATCCGTAACAATCCACAAACATTGAATAAAAAGGTAACCAAATTAGCAGTTAACTTATGCACCCAACGGCGGCCTAGTTAGTGGTTGCGACTCTCAAGTTTTTTAGAGAGAAAAATATTTATTTTCAACATTAGGAGTTGTGTTTTGTTTTGTCTCTGGCTGTATACAACACTATGCTCCAGCTTATCATGAAAAAAGAACCATCCCCCCCCCAAAAAAAACTAACATTGGAAAAACTGGTAATTAACCCGCGCACTGCAGGGGGGTTGATTTCCGCCCCCCCCCCCCCCTCAGGTTTTTCAAAGATAGCGAAAAAACGGCGGCGCGCAGCGCCGCCGGGTTTTGGCACACCTGTTAGAACATCAATTTCGCACACTTTGAAAACAAATTATCCTCGGGTCATCTCAGGTCAGGTCACCAGACCAGGTCAAGTGACCCCACCACCAAAAATGTTTGCAGTTGTGCCAAAGCCAGAGTTTTTCACCGATCAGTTTGAAACTTACAGGATGTCATGAGGGCATAAGTACTTACAATTCGTTTATCTCGGAATTTTGATATCGGTGACCTAAGGTCAGGTCGATTTCGTAACCTCCCCATACTAAGTCAATGGGGAAATATACAAATGCTTCCTATTTCAAGGATATGCATGATATTAGTCTAATTACTTCTGGATCATGTTATTATAGGATATTCTTGATGATCCAAGTGTAATTTTTTGTTAAGTGACCCCTATTGGGTCAAGTGAGGTCATGCGAGGTCACCATTACTGTTTTGTCAATAACTCCCGACATAATGAAGATAGAGAAGTAAAACAGGCATCAATGTGTTTGTCTCGTCGAGATACGTTTTCCCATATGCAACTTGCCCTACTTGGGTCACCACTTGACCTGAAGTCAAATTGTTAAGTTGACTTAACAAGATTGCCATGCATATCATTCAAAGCGCCTTGACAAGATCAACACAATGGCGTAAACAGTTTTTCGTTATCTTTATTAAGTAAAAAGTTAATAGCAAAAAACGATTTAGCAAAAAAAGAAGATTTTTTCCCTTTTTGACCTCTGGAGCCTCAAATATTGACCTGAGATCAAATCTGAGGACACCTTAGCGATTGCAAATTTCACTGGCTGTCGTTTTTTCCGTTTGTTTCTAACTAGCATTGTTTCTGAGATATATGGGAATGTCTGGAGCGATGTCCTAAAACAGGAAAAACTGGAAAATTTGACCTTTGATGACCTCTGGTGACCTCAATTTTGACCTGACCTAAAAGAACATTGGATACTTTCGATAGGACATGTATCAAGCTATCAAATGCCTTTTTCCGCTTCCCGCTACGTAACGTAGTTTTCGAGATCTCAGGGGGGGGGGGGGGGGCGGAAATCACCCCCCCCCCCTGCAGTTCGTGTTCGGCGCAAAGGCCCTGCAGTGCGCGGGTTAAATCTGAAGTTCACTTATTCAGCCAACGGCGACCTATTTAGTGTCGACTATTTGTTTCATTGACCAATCAGGGACGTTGTCATGCTTCTTGGCGCACTTACTTCATTTCTGGCCCTATAACTTGTTTACAAATCAACATTCAAACCAGAGATAGTGATGGATCATATTGTTCGTCACCATATATCCCTAAGTACATATTTATTTAAAAAATGAGATATAAAAAGTTATTTCACTTTTAAATTGAGGTACGATCAATTTGATACCATACATGTGTCACAGAAAAATTCAGATAAATAAATCAAAAGGTGAATATTTCCCTTTAACCCGGCATTGACTGGTGTCTCAGCAGAACCCCATTTATTATATAGAACACCATGTATTATTATATAGACGGGGGGGGGGGCGTTAAACGCCCCCTGGTCATCTTCCGAACTAATGATCGCAGCGAGACGCGCAAGGCGGTATTATAAATCTCTCAATGAGACGAATCTAAAGCATACTTAAAAATGTCAAAGTGAGGCCAAATGTCAGGTCACAATCAGGTCAAAGGTCAACATCGACGTATTTGAGTTTATGAGCCATATTTTCCATCCAAAGACTTCGATTACCTCCATGATTACCCAAGGTGCTGCTAAAGGTATGATAAACATCCCGCATGAGCTAAAATGAGATTGTTGGCAAACCTGAAGGTCAAGGTCAGGTCACAAAAGGTCACTATGTGCAAAATATCTACGAAAATCATGCAACACATGTTGTATGGATTATTTTCCACGTAGAATTCGATAGTGATAGTCATGTCACTACCTGATTTCATTTAAGGGAAGTTAGTGTCAAGTTCAGGTCAAGTTCAGGTCAAAATTTGAAATTGATCAATATAAATGAAAAATACATGTTTCTAGATCAGTTTTGTCTCAGAAATACAGCGCTGGCATTTAGTTGTCTGTATCTGGTCCATAAAAGCCAAAAAAACTCAATTTCAAAATATTACGTTATAGACCGAAATATGACGAAAACCATACTTTATATACCATGTCAGTCAAAAATGGTGATATCATTCTAAAATTTGGTATGGTAGTTGCCCACATGTGGTTATCTGACATATATTCCGTTTTTATACCTTTTAGAAGAAGAAAAAATTGTGGGCATCCCCCCAAAACAAAATGTTGGGTCAAAAACCAAAATTTCACAAATCCAAGATAGACATGTTACCCTTGCCATTTCCTATCTGTTGACGTTTTTGGATCGTATTTTGCTCAAAATATGGCATTTGTACGGTCTGTTAAATGTTAGCTAGTTTTTGTGTAAAACTCGTGTGTAGTGACATCACTAAATTCGATATAACTCGATGTTTTTTTAACGAAATTGCTTTATTTTTTCACAAATGACGTAAACGTGATTTAGAAGAAGGTAGCTGAAGTTTCACGTTGATAGCGCTATTGGTTTTTGAGATATTACGCAAATTCATCAGGGGCGTTAACCCCCCCCCCCCAGTCAATGGCGGGTTAAGATGCAATTTCGCCGCTCCCCCCCCCCCCCCCCAGTACAGACGCCCTTGGGCATTGGGCCATGATTCATTTCTAGAGGTAAATCGCGCCCTAGGGGATAGGAAAGGCGCCCTGAAAGTCAGACATTAGGCGCCCCCTATAGAGGCAAATGCCACCTTCCCATGGAGCGGCCCTCCTAAACCGGACACATAAGCGCCCGTACAAAGCAAATACCGTGTAATGTCGCCTCCAACGCAAATTTTTGCAGTGCTATTTTTTAACGTTTTGCCCCTGTAGGCGCCCCTGCTGACGCTGGAGCCGGGCACCCCGGTATGGGCGCAACCTACAACATAAGGCTTTGATGTAGGCTGTGCCATCGCATTAGGGGGGGGGGGGGGCTCGACGGGGGGTCAGGGGGGGCTGATGATGCAGCTGTATACATAGTATATTAAAATGAATCAAAAGTTAAGATAGAAAACGTAAAAAACTCAGCAATATAAATTTAAGTTGGCTTAATTCGTGTGGTAGTTTTTTTTATTGGGTGGGGGAGTATTTTTTACGGACCGGACATTTAGGATAAGCGTTGTGGTCAACCAGTGTACCCCGTAACTTTGGAGTTCGTGGTTACGCTCAGCTGCGGAGCGAAGTCGAAAGTCGAAGTCGGAGTCGGAGTCGGAGGGAGTCGGAGTCGGAGTCGACGGAGTCGGAGTCGGAGTCGGAGTCGAGTCGGTCGAGTCGGCAGTTTTGGCCGGAGTCGGAGTCGGAGTCGCTAAAATCTTATCGACTCCGATTCCGGCCCGGAGTCGGAGTCGTCTTTTTGGCAATTACTTTGGTCGGTAGAATAGTCGTCGGCCTAGGGACATTAACTTTACATCCCTTTCGAAAAAAATGAGTGGAAAATGAAGCCTATTTACTCATCTAGCTGATGAGCCTGTTTACTCATCTAGCGATAGATTTCTGATGAAGATAGGGCAATATTACTTTTAACGTACGTATCTGATGATAATTGGGGTTTTGGATGCGCAGACTCTTATGGTCAAACGACCGCCCATTTATAACGTCATCGTGCTTGTTTCGTCAAGGAGATTCTAATCATATCATGGTGACCAGGTCACCTAATTTCAAATTTCAAAATTGACTCAGGTCAAGGTTAATTCAAGGTCATGTGGTGAACAGGTATGTCATGCTGCGTAATGTCGGACGCGTCTCGATGAGACATACACAGTGTGCCGGCCTCACGTTCTTATCTTCATTGTATGCAATCAAGAGTTATTGGCAAAGATGACGTGCTGGTCACCTCAGATGACCGTCATTCGATAGTTGTAGGCATCACTGAGCAATTAATTGTGCTTGGGCCATCAAGAATGAGGTATGTGGGCATTCGTCTGGGTCTCATGTAAGCGTGGCAGGGACTGCACGTACTTCTTAGCACAAGCCTTTGACTAGCTTGCCCTGTCCCGCGGGCCCCTACAATTAACCGATTACAGTTCAGAGATCTCCATGATGTCAGTGTTTAGTTCAACCTTCGCTCGTGAACAATTAGTACTGCTCTAGATTGTATATTATATAGTAATGATAGGTGATATGTATGTGTTTATATTATAGTAGTATAGATTTATGTATATGCTAGTGTTAGTGAGTGTGTTGAGATGTAGTTGTCCGTGACGGTTCGACTCATCTATGACTAGTCGATCTTCTATCTATGCCTATCTCTCTATCTATCTATCTATCTATCCTATCTAGCTATCTCTATGCTAGTCGACTAGCTATCTATCTATCTATCTATATATATAAATATACTATATATACTACATAGTATATAATATAATATATATATATATATATATATATATATACTAATTCTATAATACTAATTATATACATACTATATATACTTAATACATATTTCGGGTCTTGCTCAGCACGCTGTGAACGCTGATGCACCTTGCTGGCTCATTCTTGTCCGAGGTGTATGCAATGTGCAATAATGATTTCGGCGTCATCCTGGACATCGCTGCCGGCCGCATTGACCATGAACGTGTGCGCACGCCCCGTAGCCAAGTGGACTAGTAGACAAGTATCAGGCTGGTACTGTCTGGACCTCAGTGCCAAGCGACAAGACGCTTGCTGAGGCTGCTTACCTTAGCGTAGTCTTTTTCAGGAGGCTAGCGAAGCCAACCCAGTTCCCGTCCAAGCAGACGGATGGAGGAGTAGGTATACTCACTGCTGGTGTTCTGTTTCTGTTTCTGTTCTGTTTATGTATGTGCTTGTCACATTGTGACGCCTAATAAATATTGATTGATTGATTGATTGAATAGCATAATCTTAAAATAATTATTATGATCTAATGCGCGTTCTCTGATACGAAAACAATTGTATATTTTCTTCGTTAACTTTAATGGGAAGGTCACGAAACTGACCTGACCTTAGGTCACCAATATAAACAAATTCGAGATAGCAGGGGTCGTAGGTATCTAGGTATGGCTTGATTACGTCCTGTGAGTTTTGAAGTGCTCAGCCAAACACTGTGGCCAGTGGCTGTGGCACGACCACAAAGGATCTAGATCGCTTGCGCATTTAACTATGTTGAAAACAAACATGAGTTT
>JAXIVJ010018423.1:0-23273 GCA_036785665.1 Chirona hameri | reverse complement strand
ACAGACGCCTCTGGAACCAGCCAACACTGAAGGTCAGATCCAACAGGCACGACAGGCCCGACAGGCCCGACAGGCCCGACAGGCCCGCCCCGGCAGGCCCGCCCCGGCAGGCCCCAGCAGGCCCCGGCAGGCCCCGGCAGGCCCCGGCAGGCACCGGCAGGCCCGGCAGGCCCCGGCAGGCCCCGGCAGGCCCCGGCAGGCCCCGACAGACCCCGACAGACCCCGACAGACCCCGACAGACCCGACAGACCCGACAGACCCGACAGACCCCGACAGACCCGACAGACCCCGACAGACCCCGACAGACCACGACAGACCCCGACAGACCCGACAGACCCGACAGACCCCGACAGGCCCGACAGGCCCCGACAGACCCCGACAGACCCCGACAGACCCGACAGACCGACAGACCCCGACAGACCCGACAGACCCGACAGACCCGACAGACCCGACAGACCCGACAGACCCGGCAGACCCGGCAGACCCGACACACCTGCCAGACCCGACAGACCCGACAGACGCAAGCCTCGCCAGGGTCAGAGAAACGAGCCCCTGGCGGCTTGAGTGTAAACACTCAACAGAACGCATGCTATGAACTCAGACAGGCCGAAATAAAGTGTTTATGTTATATGTTATATATATGTTATTATATGTTATATGTATATATATATATATATATATATATATATATATATATATATATATATATATATATATATATATATATATATATATATATATATATATATATATATATATATATATATATATATATATATATATATATATATATATATATATATATATATATATATATATATATATATATATATATATATATATATATATATATATATATATATATATATATATATATATATATATATATATATATATATATATATATATATATATATATATATATATATATATATATATATATATATATATATATATATATATATATATATATATATATATATATATATATATATATATATATATATATATATATATATATATATATATATATATATATATATATATATATCTATATATATATATATATATATATATATATATATATATATATATATATATATATATATATATATATATATATATATATATATATATATATATATATATATATATATATATATATATATATATATATATATATATATATATATATATATATATATATATATATATATATATATATATATATATATATATATATATATATATATATATATATATATATATATATATATATATATATATATATATATATATATATATATATATATATATATATATATATATATATATATATATATATATATATATATATATATATATATATATATATATATATATATATATATATATATATATATATATATATATATATATATATATATATATATATATATATATATATATATATATATATATATATATATATATATATATATATATATATATATATATATATATATATATATATATATATATATATATATATATATATATATATATATATATATATATATATATATATATATATATATATATATATATATATTATGGAACCATCTTTTCCCGTTTTATACAGGAAAAAAAAATCAAATTTCCTTTTTTCAGCCATAAAATTGTCAAATTACTAGTTAACTGAAATTGATAGGTAAACACTGACAAGGACAGCAACAAAATTTCGAAGCTGTTAAATGCTAAATTATCGCCATCGGTGGCCAATAAAAAATGCATCTGAAAAACACGTTCCTCATACATAATTTTCACATGCCAGCCGGGGTTGGCAAAAATTAACTGGCTCCGACTCCGGCAAAAATCACCTACTCCAATAGACTCAGATTCCGACTCCGAGTCTGCAAGACTATTTCCGACCGACATGGCTCTCTCAGCCCGTTTAAGGGCTCTCCAGAATGACCGAGAGCTTTATGATACTTACACAGGGCCCTCTTAGGTCTGACAATGGCCCTCTTAGACAAGCGTAAGGCCCTCTCAGATCAGACGGTGGTCATCTCTGGTCGACCGATAATCCTCTCAAAGAAGCGGAGGGTCCTCTCTTAGGGACTTAAGGCTCTCTTAGGCCTGAAAAGCCCCCCCCCGGACGATTAAGGGTCCTTTCAAACTGGTAAACAGATCTCTCAGACAGGCACAGGGCCCTATCAGGCCTGACAAAGGTAATTTCAGAACGACAAAGAGCCTAAGGCTCTAAGGCCTGGAAGATACTGTCTCAAACCAACTGAGGCCCCTCTCAGACCGCCGGGTTCTTTCCGGTCTAGACAATGGCCCTCTAAGACCAGCCTGGGGACCGCCCAGGCCTGGAAAGACTCAAGAGCCACTCGAGCCGACCGATGGTCCCCTTAGGCCGACTGAGTTCTCCTGAGTTCCCTGAGTTCTCCTGAGTTCCCTCAAGCAGATCAAGGGCATCTCAAGTCGACCGAGAGCCCCCTAAGGCCGACAGAAGAGCCCCACAGGCACACTAGGGACCCCTATAGGCCGACCAAGGGCCACTCAGGCCGACTAAGGATCTATCAGGCCAACCGAAGGCCTCCTCAAGCTGACCGAAGGCCCCTCAGGTCGAAAAATCACCACAAACTGATCGAAGAATGCCGAGAAGGGCCGAAATGCCGAAAAAGGGTCTTCTCAAGTCGACTAAGCCAACTGAGGGCCCTTCAAGGCGAGCGAGAGCCCTCTAAAGCCGTCAAAGGACCCCCTCAGGCAGACGATGGCCCCTTCAGGCCGACCAAGGACCCCTCAGACCGAAAAGCCCCTTCAAGCTGACTGAGATCCCCTCAGACCAAACAAGAGCCACTCAGGACGACCGAGGGTTCCACAGGCCAACAGAGGGGCCCCTCAAGCTGACCGAGGGCCCCTCAGACCAAGCGAGGGTCCTCAGGCCCACTCAGGGTCCCCTCACGCGGACCGAGGTCCCCTCAGGCATACCGAGGGCCACTCAGGCCGACTGAGGTCCCCTCAAGCCGACAAAGGGTCCTTCAGGCCGACAAAGAGTCCCTCAGGCCGAACCAAAAGCTCCTCAGGCCAACCAAGGGTCCCTCAACCCGGCCGTGGTTCCCTCAAGCCGATCGAGGGCTGCTAAAGTCGACCGAGGGCCCTCAGGCCAACCGAGCTTCCATCCAGGCCGACCGAGGACCCCTCCAGGCTGACAGAGGCCCCTTAGGCCGCAGAAGAGCTCGTCAGTCCGACTGGACACCCCTCAGGCCGACGAAGGGCCGGCCGGCCAAGCCGGCCGAGGTTCGATCAAGTCGACCGAGCCCCCCCCCCCCTTAGTCAACCGAGGGCCCTCAGGCCGATCAGGCCGACTGAGATCCCCCTCCCCTCAGGCCGGCAGGGGAACCCCCAGGTCAAACAATGGCTCCTTAGGCCGACTAGAACCCCCACGGATGGACGAATGACTCCTTCAAGTCGACGGAGTGCCGCTTCAGGTCGACCGAGCTCCCCTCCAGGCCCAACGAGGCTCGTTCAGGCTGACCGAGGGCTCGTCAGGTCAACCAAAGACCCACTCAGGCCAACCTTGGTTAACCTCCTGGAAGAGGCATGGACACCTAGGCCCCCGTGACCGCGATGACCCGATGCCCTTTGATGGTACGGTCCCCTCGACGTTGCTCCGCATCAAACTATTATTTTAGCACGGATGTTAGATATTTAGGATATTGCAATACCAGGGAGCCAAAAAAACTGCATAAACTATCAGCCTTATTTCAGGCAAAAAATAAATTTACAACAAATTCTATTGAACGCCATTTAAATAGAGCACTCCGATCGCTAATTCGTCATGCTCCCCTCCGCTATTTGCTAATCTGAACGCTTGAACCTTACATCTACAGACTTGTTAGCAGAAGAGAATCCATGCTACCAACTTCCCATATCATAATCGAAAAACTGTCGCAGATGGAATCACAATGCTCGTATACTTGTAAGATGGAATACTCGAGATGGTATCACATCTTGACAGTGTCCTGGCATTGGGAAATTTGGGCGGAAAATGACACCCTATGGATACTATTTGTCCACTTTTTTCCCCAAGTTTTCCTCTTAATTTTCCACTCCTTATTCTAAAATGCATTGAATAATTTGAACTCTATACTGATTTATAGATGTAATGATAGGACAAGACAGGGAAAGACGGATCAAAATTGGCATAGGTAATAACTAATTCTGGTGAGCGGGTAATTGGACACTGATAAAGCCGAATACAATGGCTTTTGGTTGAATTTTCCACTCTTTATGCTTATTTTTAGCCATAATTGTCCATTCCGCACCTAAGCTCCAAAGCAATCCTAGGACCCTGCATCTTGATATGATGAAATACGCAAAATTCAAAACAACCATCTGTACGGGTAGTCCTTGAAATTTTAGAGGGGCACACATTTTGGAAAACATTGGGGGGCCGGAGCACCGTTGGGGGGAGGGGGGGGGGGGGGGGGGGGCTCAGCTCAGCATTGGGAGGGCTCGGGCCCTCCCAAAGAGATATAAAGTTCCTCCCCTGGCCACGGTGGATAAAAAGATTGCTTTCCCAGGAGCCGCAGCCAGCAGCCCCGACGACGGCTGCCGCGGCGAGTCGATATGGTTGATCGTCCGCTGAGGCTGGATGGGCCGCTCGCTCTTATGGCGGTTCGCCACGCATGTTTGATTTCCGCGATTTTGTGCAACCCCAATTATTGATATTATAAAAAATTGCAGATTTCAATTTGGAAAGCTTCAGCGAACCACATGAGACGTGAGCCTTCAACATTTTCGATCGTAACTATTTTTAGAGCCACCTTCAAACAAACAGAGGTATACATGTCACCAATGGCGGCAATCGCCGCTTGGGTCACATTGCTGCCCAGCGCACCTGGCGACGGAAATTTTACTGACATACCCCATTACCCACAGTGGATATAAATAACCAAATCATTTGAAACACGCAAATATCTCCAAGTCTAACCTTAAAACAAGTCGACTATCATCACCATTTGGTAAAGAGAGGTGACGTCATCGGCTTTAGACCCCTATTCAAATACACGTGGGGTTTATTCGTTACAATTGTCAAGACCAAGCTCGAATTTATTTTTGATTATGTAACGCTGGTAACATTGAATAACCGTACAGCCGACTTCTTCGGCATTTAGTTCACCAGAGGGCGGGCCCGGCCGCTGACAAATAAACGTCAGCTGGTATACAGAGAACCGAGATAGCACGTCGGGCACCACGGTACCTGACCCAGCCGGGCGACAATTCACCCTCCCGTCACGTACGAAGACCGGATGCCCCCCCCTACCACCACCACCAGTGACCAGCAGAACAGGGGGTGATGAAGTCACTGGCCAGAATTTCGCCGACTCGCAAATACGACGTAGGCGGCCGGCAGCGGATCAAATAGAGCTAGCACTTGAGACGGCCGGCCAGGAAGCCACTCGCGCCCAAGGCCCTATAAGAAGGTAGCGTCACCAGGCGATTTGTTTACATTCTGCACCGACCGCTGTGTGACGTCACTGGGCGTCTCTTCGCCCGCGTCCCGCCTGTGGAGCCAAGTATCGATCGGCCGCCAAATCTAGTTCGTGGGATGTAATTTGGTGTGATACATCCGTATTCCGTACTTCAACGAACTGTCATCATTCGATATCTGTGATACATTTGTTGACGAATCATCAAGCTACGGTTCATTTAATCAGCTGTCCATATTCCGACACAAGAACACTGAGAGAAAAAGATACTATGGGTCTTACCAGCCATGTCCGTGAAATTAGCCAACAGCCAACAAAACAGAAATTTGCAACGGCCGAATTTTTCGCCTAAAATATGCATGTAGGTCAAGTCGCATACGAGGATCACGAATCTGATGTTATTTTTTATGCCAAGGTCATAGGTCAAGGTCAAATGCGTAAAGAAGGTTGTGTACCCTTATGTACCTTTTTACGGACAAACGGTACACCGCACGGCCTCGCAATGGCCACCATTCGAAAGAGCGGCACAAAATGAAGGTGGGGTTTTCCTCGGAATTTCGATTTAGGTCACCCAAGGTCACCCATAAAGGTCAAACTATCAAAATCAATCAAAATCGACTTGATGTACTTTTTTACGGATAAACGGTGCCTTGCACGGCTTTTTAAATGGCACCATTCGAAAGAGCGCCTCAAAATGAAGGTGGGGTTTTCCTCGGAATTTCGACTTAGGTCACCCAAGCTCACCCATAAAGGTCAAGCTATCAAAATCAATTAAAATCGACTTTATGTACCTTTTTACGGACAAACGGTGCTTTGCACGGCTTTTTAAATGACACCATTCGAAAGAGCGCCTCAAAATGAAGGTGGGATTTTCCTCGGAATTTCTATTAAGGTCACCCAAGGTCACCCATCAAGGTCAAACTATCAAAATCAACCAAAATCGACCTTATGTACCTTTTTACGGACAAACGGTGCTTTGCACGTTTTTTTTAAATGACACCATTCCAAAGAGCGCCTCAAAATGAAGGTCGGGTTTTCCTCGGAATTTCGATTTAGGTCACCCAAGGTCACCCATAAAGGTCAAACTATTAAAATCAATCAAAATCGACATTATGTACCTTTTTACGGACAAACGGTGCTTTGCACGGCTTTTTTAATGGCACCATTCCAAAGAGCGCCTAAAAATGAAGGTGGAATTTTCCTTGGAATTTCGATTAAGGTCACCCAAGGTCACCCATCAAGGTCAAACTATCAAAATCAACCAAAATCGACCTTATGTACCTTTGTACGGACAAACGGTGCTTTGCACGTTTTTTTTAAATGACAACATTCGAAAGAGCGCCTCAAAATGAGGGTGAAGGTACAGGTAAAAACATAAAGATAAAACATTATTCTTACAACCGCAGAAGCAACTAAGGCCGATTCATATCAGTGTATGATGGTTTGATCTTGATTGGTGACCTTAATTGAAATTCCAAAAGAAACCCCACCTTCATTTTGAGGCGCTCTTTCGAATGGTGCCATTAAACAAACATGCAAAGCACCGTTTGTCCGTAAAAAGGTACATCAGGTCGATTTTGATTGATTTTGATAGTTTGACCTTGATGGGTGACCTTGGGCGACCTAAATCGAAATTCAGAGGAAAACTCCACCTTCATTTTGAGGCGCTCTTGCGAATTGTGCCATTTAAAAAAAAAACGTGCAAAGCACCGTTTGTCCGTAAAAAGGTACATAAGGTCGATTTTGATTGATTTTGATAGTTTGACCTTGATGGGTGACCTTGGGTGACCTTAATCAATATTCCGAGGAAAACCCCACCTTCATTTTGAAGCGCTCTTTCGAATGGTGCCATTTAAAAAGCCGTGCAAAGCACCGTTTGTCCGTAAAAAGAAACATGAAGTCCATTTTGATTGATTTTGATAGTTTGACCTTTATGGGTGACCTTGGGTGACCTAAATCGAAATTCCGAGGAAAACCCCACCTTCATTTTGAGGTGCTCTTTCGAATGGTGTCATTTAAAAAAACGTGCAAAGTACCCTTTGTTCGTAAAAAGGTACATAAGGTCGATTTTGCTTGATTTTGATAGTTTGACCTTGATGGGTGACCTTGGGTGACCTAAATAGAAATTCCGAGGAAAACCCCACCTTCATTTTGAGGCGCTCTTTCGAATGGTGTCATTTGAAAAGCCGTGCAAAGCACCGTTTATCCGTAAAAAGGTACATAAGGTCGATTTTGGTTGATAATGATAGTTTAACCTTGATGGGTGACCTTGGGTGACCTTAATAGAAATTCCGAGGAAAACCCCACCTTCATTTTTAGGCACTCTTTCGAATGGTGCCATTTAAAAAGCCGTGCAAAGCACCGTTTATCCGTAAAAAGGTACATAAAGCCGATTTTGATTGATTTTGATAGTTTGACCTTTATGGGTGACCTTGGTTGACCTAAATCGAAATTCCGAGGAAAAATCCACCTTCATTTTGAGGCGCTCTTTCGAATGGTGTCATTTAAAAAAACGTGCAAAGCACCGTTTGTCCGTAAAAAGGTACATAAGGTCGATTTTTGTTGATTTTGATAGTTTGACCTTGATGGGTGACCTTGGGTGAACTTAATCGAAATTCCGAGAAAAACCAACCTTGATTTTGAGGCGCTCTTTCGAATGGTGCCATTTAAAAAGCCGTGCAAAGCACCGCTTATCCGTAAAAAGTAAAAAGGTACATAAAGTCGATTTGGATTGATTGTGATAGTTTGACCTTTATGGGTGACCTTGCGTGACCTAAATAGAAATTCCGAGGAAAACCCCACCTTCATTTTGAGGCGCTCTTTCGAATGGTGTCATTTAAAAAGCCGTGCAAAGCACCGTTTCTCCGTAAAAAGGTACATAAAGTCGATTTTGATTTATTTTGATAGTTTGACCTTTATGGGTAACCTTGGGTGACCTAAATCGAAATTCCGAGGAAAACCCCACCTTCATTTTGAGGCGCTCTTTCGAATGGTGTCATTTATAAAAACGTGTAAAGCACCGTTTGTCCGTAAAAAGGTGCATAAAGCCGATTTTGATTGATTTTGATAGTCTGACCTTTATGGGTGACCTTGGTTGACCTAAATCGAAATTCCGAGGAAAACCCCCACCTTCATTTTGAGGCGCTCTTTCGAATGGTGTCATTTAAAAGAAACGTGCAAAGCACCGTTTGTCCGTAAAAAGGTACATAAGGTCGATTTTGGTTGATTTTGATAGTTTGACCTTGATGGATGACCTTGGGTGACCTTAATCGAAATTCCGAGGAAAACCCCACCTTGATTTTGAGGCGCTCTTTCGAATGGTGCCATTTAAAAGCCGTGCAAAGCACCGCTTATCCGTAAAAAGGTACATAAAGTCGATTTTGATTGATTTTGATAGTTTGACCTTTATGGGTGACCTTGCGTGACCTAAATAGAAATTCCGAGGAAAACCCCACCTTCATTTTGAGGCGCTCTTTCGAATGGTGTCATTTAAAAAGCCGTGCAAAGCACCGTTTGTCCGTAAAAAGGTACATAAAGTAGATTTTGATTTATTTTGATAGTTTGACCTTTATGGGTGACCTTGGGTGACCTAAATCGAAATTCCGAGGAAAACGCCACCTTCATTTTGAGGCGCTCTTTCGAATGGTGTCATTTATAAAAACGTGCAAAGCACCGTTTGTCCGTAAAAAGGTACATAATGTCGATTTTGGTTGATTTTGATAGTTTGACCTTGATGGGTGACCTTGGGTGACCTAAATCGAAATTCCGAGGAAAAATCCCACCTTCATTTTGAGGCGCTCTTTCCAATGGTGTCATTTAAAAGTAACGTGCAAAGCACCGTTTGTCCGTAAAAAGGTACATAAGGTCGATTTTGATTGATTTTGAGAGTTTGACCTTTATGGGTGACCTTGGGTGACCTAAATCGAAATTCCGAGGAAAACCCCACCTACATTTTGAGGCGCTCTTTCGAATGGTGCAATTTAAAAAGCCGTGCAAAGCACCGTTTATCCGTAAAAAGGTACATAAGGTCGATTTTGGTTGATTTTGATAGTTTGACCTTGATGGGTGACCTTGGGTGACCTAAATATAAATTCCGAGGAAAACCCCACTTTCATTTTGTGCCGCTCTTTCGAATGGTGGCCATTGCGAGGCCGTGCGGTGTACCGTTTGTCCGTAAAAAGGTACATAAGGGTACAAACCTTCTTTACGCATTTGGCCTTGACCTATGACCTTAGCATTACAAATAACATCAGATTCGTTACCTTCGTATGCGACTTGACCTACATGCGTATTTTAGGCGAAAAATTCGGTCGTTGCAAATTTCCGTTTTGTTGGCTGTTGGCTAACTTCACGGACATTTCCAGCCCCCCTAGTAAAGCCCTTCTACAACCCAAGATACCACCCGTCGAGGCCTGGTACTAATGGTAGTATTCAGTACCAGGTTCTCACCCATGGTAGAGACCCTAGTATGATCTGCCTACTAGAGTGCCTACCAGGGGGTTCGCCCTTGAACCAGACCTTGAACTACCCCCTAAATTCAGCACACGCGCGACCAGCTGCCTACTAGAGTGCTTACCAGGGGGCTCGCCCTTTTACCAGGCCTTTAACTACCCTCTGAATTCGGCACCCGCGGCAGCCATCTTGATTCGCAAGCAGAAACTGCATGCGTTCAAGTGCATTCAAACTGCGTTGACGTAAGTGCGTGTTACGTCGGTACGTGTGTTGGAGGGGTGAAGTGTTAAGTTTCTCTGCATTGTATTTAATGTTTGTTGCTCTTTGTCAGTAGTGGCAGCCATATCGATTCGCAGCTGCAGAGACAGCGTGACGTGAGTGCGGAAGTGGTCCACCGTGAGTGCGTGCTACGTGTGTTGGAGGGCTGAGTGCTCACTTGTTAAGTTGTACTTTATGCTTGTTGCTCTTTGTTGGTAGTGTATTAACTGCATTATTAACAGTTTTCATGGTATTATTTTCTAGTTAGATACGCATGCAGGCAGAGGTATCATCTCCGAACTTTCAATTATTCTTGAACAATGTCAACACACTTCCCAGGAAATTTGGGGTAGAGTTTTGTTTGCTTCCATGTGATTTTGCTATGCATGTGAAACCCATTGCATGCATATTTTTATTGAATGAATCTTGTTGCAATACAGCAACCCAAGGGCGGATCCAGGGTGCCAATTAGTCATGCCCCCAAAGGTTCTGAAACCGTGTTTTGCCCCTGGGGGCAAAACACGGTGATCGCCTGCTCGGGGGCGTTCCCGATCAGGCGATCAGCTGCGTGTTTGCTGTAATAGCAGTCATGTCAGATGTTTCAACTCGGTTTACTGTACGAATAAATCTCGTTCCGGAAAAAATTGCCTGTTGTTGAGATATTCGGGCGAAAATATTCAGCAACAGGTGGATATGTGGTAAGTGGGCTGGTAAGAAAGGGAATTACCCTGGTAAGAGAGGTAGTACCACTTACTATACCCTAGTACCAGGGTAAGTAACCGTCGCTGAACCCTGGTATTTGCGGTAGTAAGCGTGACTACCCCCGTCGTAACCGGGCTAGTAAGCGTGACTACCCCCTCGTAACCGGGCTAGTAAGCGTGACTACCCCCGTCGTAACCGGGCTAGTAAGCGTACTACCCCCTCGTAACCGGGCTAGTAAGCGTGACTACCACCGTCGTAACCGGGTTAGTAAGCGTACTACCCCCGTCGTAACCGGGCTAGTACGCTTTGACTAGCTCGTGGTTTTCGGGCTGGTAAATTGTACCAGGTCCCTAGTAAAACTGGTGGTAATACCCCTAGTACGTTTTACTCAAGATTACTTTACTAATAAGGTTTGTTCACTAGGGAAATCGAACCGCCGCAGTGACGTCACACTATTTGGCAGGAATATTCCTTCATATGGTAGTAGTTAAAGAAGACGTTCTTGACGCAGATAATACAAAAACGAAGTGAGATTTCTATATATTTTTCTCAAGGTACTTTAATATTCTAAGGCGTTTCTAAGGCTTGTCGGTGGTGGAAAAATATAAAAATAGATCAGATAGGAACATGAGTGACATGCAACTTGAAAGACTGTGATTAAATTACTTTGGAAAGACCCATGTTGATGTTCTGGGCATTTTGCTGAGAGATTAAATTACCTTAAGCATTGGTTCAGCATTTTTCCTTTATTTGTTTTTACATTTGAATGCAATGTTAAGCATTGGTTCAGCACGTTGTATCATTAAAATATGTTCTCAGTATGACATGTCTGCCTATGACAGTAGGCTGTTTTCCTTTATTTTTGATCAGTTGTGAGAGCTGCAAGGGGAAGGATTGCGCCACTGGATCGCTCGCTGGTCAAGCCTACAGCTGAACCTCCGGAGGTTGTGATTAGCAATATATTTGGAGTTAGGTTGTTTTGCACTTGATGATTTCACGAGTCAGTTAGGGGTGCATTAAGATAGTGGTTAGAGTACTTGTCTCACGAGGTAATTTGGGAAGTTAAGCTGGTACTTGGCCCTAGACGAACAACAGTTGTGACTTGTGCAATATACTCTAATTGATACTCATTTGTCTGGTGCTGTGGACTGAAGCCATTTGTCTGGTGCGTCATTGTATATATAGCGATGTATGACTTTGTCATTGGATGGCATTGCATATGTTATCTACAATTTGTATTGTTCATGACAGACCACATGTAGGAGTTGTCTTCAGTCTGTTTTGAATATGACCTTGTATTGAATTGAAATACAGTTTGAAATGTGTTAAGATTAAAGTGTTGTTCTCATTTGGAGATTGTTTTAGAAACTATACTGAACAGCTGATGAAGATTGTTTAATGACATTCCATATAAATTTGCTCGCCCATTCAACATAAAACAAAACATATATATATATATATATATATATATATATATATATATATATATATATATATATATATATATATATATATATATATAAACAATATAAACATATATACACATATATACATGATGTAGTCAATGCAACATAGTCAACGATCTGTAAAAGCAGTCATCTTCATAAATGCCAATCTTTACAACAACAACAAAAACAATTACATTGTATTGTACAAAACACAGGGTCCTAGGGTTGCTTTGAAGCCAGGGTGCGGAGTGGAAAATGCGGCCAAAAAATAACAATAGTGGAGAATTCAGCCTAAAAAAGGTCATATGATGTATTTTTATGTGCCAAAACTCACCCATCAGAATCAGCTGTTAGAAATGGCAGTACTTTCCTAACCTTGTTTTCATCCACAGGTTATTATTAACATTAATAATATCAGTGTTGAGTTATAGTTATCCAATGACCAATACATCCTGATTTAGGGAGTGGAAAATTCACAGTAAAACTGGGGAAAGAGTGGACAAATATTACCCACAGGGTGTCGCTTTCCACCCAAATTTTGCAATCCTAGGACACTGACAAAACATTCACTTATACTGCACTTTGTTTGCCATTTAATGTACACAATGGAATAAGAACCTCTTATGACACAAATACAAAGCATGTAAATATAGCTGACTAGCTTCGTCAGAAGACAGGCACTGACCACCTGCTTCAGCCGTCGGCAGAGGGCCGCCGACTCCGCCAACACCATCTCGACCAACACCAGCAGGCTCTCGGTGAGCATGTGCAGCTTTGCACTTTTGGCTGACAGTCCAGACGCAGCTCTGCCCGTGCTGTTTCACTTCGCGCAGCCGACGCTCGCTGGCCTCACCAGCGCACGACAGGCAGTCGGCATAAGCGTCGGTTGACGCGTTCTAGGCCGCCGGCGTCGAACAGCTGGCGCTCCTGGGCCACTGCTATCCGACCCAGCGCGTTGGCCGGCGTCGGTAGCTAGGTGCAGCGGCGTCCAACCGTGCGCATCGCAACACTCTGTCGGCCCCGCGTCCCAACAGCGTCACCAGCACGTCGTCGTCGTAGTGGCAGGCGATCAGCGCCAGCTGAATGCGGCCGCGACCTCGGCTCGATGTCCAGCTCCCTGCCAAAGATCATGAGCATGCCGAAATCAGTCCATTGAAAATGGGGTCAGCTACTTATCGAGTGTCTGCAACAGTCACATATTCACATAAATCACGACAGCCTGGAATACAATCGGTCGACCAAATGGAACTCAAGACTGGTTATTGATTCGACTTGGATGGAATTGATTGGAATCGTTTAATCAAAATTCCTTGAATCAAAGAAGACTCGATTCACGACCAGATCTTTTGATTCATGAATCGTGATTGAATCAAAACCTGCATGGAACCAAGGCTGATTGAACCAAAAGATTTAACGATTCTGAACGATTCAA
Organism: Chirona hameri; assembly: GCA_036785665.1. Taxonomy (NCBI): domain Eukaryota; kingdom Metazoa; phylum Arthropoda; class Thecostraca; order Balanomorpha; family Balanidae; genus Chirona; species Chirona hameri. Next base: position 9,501 of record JAXIVJ010018423.1, on the reverse strand, counting down.
GTGCACATGGTAAATTGTGCACATACAATGCAGTCCCAGTGTCTACATTCATGTATGCTGAAATATTATTGCTGTAACAATGTTTTAGTGATCATATATATGTATGTTTCCATTTGTATTAATTTTACATAAATTCAACATTTATATTGAAATGTTGAATCTAATGTGAATCGATTATTTGTATTATTATTTGAATTGGAAAGAATCAATTCTAAAAGGTTGAATAAATAATCAGTCTGAACTCAAATGTGCAATACTTCTGTTGTAAGCGAGTGTTGTCACACATTTTTATGAAGAAAACATCAAATTCATAAATAACTGGAGTTAGAGTCTATCTTCTTCACACAACTACATTTGAAACTACTTAGCATTATATTTGACCATTTGACACTGAACCTTAATACATCAATTCATCTATCAATGTATCCCTACAGTTTTGTCACACAAATATCTCCAAACTGCATCACATCATAGTACCTTCCCCACCCCTCAACTTGCCAGCGTTGTCACCTGTTTTGATGCACAATGTCCTTGAAGCATCGCAGTTTGTCAGTTGAGGTGGCTGTTGTGGACGGCAGTGTCACCCGACCAAGCGGTGCCGACAGCTGCTCACTGCCAGCACAGCATTCAGCCTAGAAAACACAAATACTGCTTAGAGAAATGCAAAGTCCATAAAGTCCAGTCCAGTCAAATTATTTTTAAGCCTTTATTTACTTTCAACAATTTTGGACTTTTTTAGCATGTAATAGTGAACACAAGCCAAGAGCAAGTTCTTTGGTCCAGTCCAGTGCTATTAGCCCAGCAGGTATAACATAGATTACAAACTGGCTTACATATCATTGTGCAACTAGGATGTTACATGGTAAAACAAAGCTAAAGTTAAGTAAAGGCTGAAAACAGACCAAGACGTCCTTCCACAATGTATGCTGGTATTGATGCTTTCAGCAAAATGCAAACCATGTTCCAACCAAGTTCCAAGGTTGACATCATCCATGCATCCAAAATTTGTCCAAGATCCAAATTTATCTAGGCAAACTACTAATGTAAAGTTGGGTTAAATGGCAAATACACAATCAGTTGCCTAAATGCCAGTATGCAAAACGTCAGCAAACTGGTTATTGATTCAACACTGATTGAATCAATTGGAATCGTTCAATCAAAATTCCTTGAATCAAAACATAATGAATTCATCATCAGATCTTTTGATTCATGAATTGTGATTGAATCAAAACCCGCATCAAATCAGGGCTGATTAAATCAAAAGATTTAACGATTCTTAACAATTCAAGTACACTGGTAAATTGTGCAAATACATGCAGTCCCTGTGGCTACATTTATTTATATTGAAATAGTATCACTGTAACAATGTTTTAAGGATGATATATATATATGTATGTTTCCATTTTGTATTATTTGACAAATTCACCACATATATTTAAATGTTGAATCAAACGTGAAGAGATTAAAATCTTTGTTTTGATTCTTTGAATTGGAAATAATCAATTGTTAACATTTTAGCTGTGGATCGAACGGTGATTGAATAATTCAGATTAAAAAAATGAATCATGATTGAATTGTTCCCAAAACGTTGAATCAATAACCAGTCTGAAAACATGGCAAGTTTCGACAAGATCTTGTCAGGGTGGGGTAGGCACAACACATCAAAACTGGGGCAGCTTTTGGAATTTTGGGCAGCTTCTGACTTTTGGGGGCAGAAGTAACAATTTACTGATTCACACTAGATCAAATGTGATCGTGAAGATGACCGACCACCCCGGTCAACAGTATTTTCTGCCCGAGGAGCAAAATTTGACCAGAAAATCCTGCCCCAAATGGGGCAGGATTTGTGCTGCCCAAAATATTTGGTCAATGTTCCTGCCATGTTTTGCATACTGGCCTAAATGTGCTTGCATGTTAGCACATTGTGAACAGCACTAATGTCAATGTGTAATGCAATAGTTCAAGCTATAGTTGCAATAACGGGTACAAAATATAAAATCAACACATGTATAAACTACATATTGATCTTAAACTACGACAAAACAGAGCATTTTTCACACTGAATACTAAAAAACCGTAATACAAAAATGGCGCACTATACCAGGATGATGCACTGGCCAAAACTATGGTAGTAAAGTAAAAACTTTGGCTGGCGCTGCAATTATGCCGGTCTAAAATAATTGCCTGTATATTATTTAGAGTTAAAAGCACAAATGGATGATCTGGGATTAATATAGGTCGAGCAGCCATACCATCAGAGTGAAGCGAGAATTGGGTTTGGTAGCATCTGGCAGCAGAATTCTACCACAATTTTCAAAGAGATTCCTTTATTTGGGGTAATATTGAAATACATTTTTCCCTTTGTTGAAGGCAATCCTTTCCTCCCTCATGCAGTGGTCACTGCTACAGCATAATTTTGCCCTTTTTACCATGATTTTTGCTTCTTGAGGTGCATTTCTCAACTAACCAAGAACGTCCGCTTCCAATGAAGTATTTGTATATACCGTTAACGGCATACTCTTGGCGTCAGTCCTTCGTAATTGTCTTCATTATTTACATGTGTTAGAATAGGGTAAAGGGATTCTGACCGCCGTGGTGACGTCATAGTAAAGGGAGCCCGCGATTCGTGGAGGGGGGCTGCGTTTTACTAGGGGTGGTTAGTAAAGGCCTCGTAATTTTTGACACTAGCCCAAAACTAACTACCCCTAGTAACTTGTTCTCAGTGAAGAGCGAATATGTATTTTGCAACACTGCTCAAGGTGGCCAGCACGTCTCACATAGTTTCCCGACGGGTTGTGACACCCCTCCGAGTGCCATGACAGACTGGGATCCTTCTCAGGGGTGTGTTTAGTTACGGTAAACAGAGCTTGTGTCAAGACAGCAGCAAACAGCAGCAGGGCAGAGTGCGGCTCTCGCCTCCGCCCTCAGTGGCACACAGCGGCAGACAGTCACACACAGAGGCAGACAGTCACGCAATGGCACAAAAGTAGACAGAGGCAGGTCAGAGTGCCGCTCTCGCCCCCCACCCCCACCCGACAGCGGCACACATCGGCACAAAGCAACATACTGTGGCACACACAGCACGATATTGTCGTTCTCGCCCCCCCCCCCCCCCCCCCCCCCACCTCGATGCCAACAGCGGCAGACCAGACAGGCGAGAATGCCAATCTCGCCACATCATTCGGCGGCGGACAGCGACATGCCAGAATACAACTCTCGTTCGTTCGTTCGTTACTCCCTCCGGCTCGCATCCCGGGTGTAGCCATTGCGGCTCAGTTGGGCGCGGAAACCGGCGGTCAAGGCCGCCACCACACAGTCATCGCGCAGGGTAGTCGGGTCCGGGTGGATGACGCCCAGGTACCGGAGGCGAGCTCTGACCAGGGCGGGGCACCGCTGCAGCACGTGCCGCGGTGTGTCAGCCTCTTCTCTGCATAGCCGGCACAGGGCGGCGGGACATCCCTCGGCGCTGCACTGCCCTCAGCCGAGCGTAGGTCGGCGGCCGATCCGGTGGATGTACTGCTCGGAGCCGCTCCAGTGCCCGGCTCGGAGCTGCCAGATGTCCACCGTACACCGTAGCGAGACGGTCGCCGTCGCCGACCGGGCCCCGCTGGCGGGTTTCATGATCCTTGTACCGCCCGCCAGGCCATGATCGCTGCCAGGTGGAGGTGGCGGATTGGGAGACGGCCTTCTGGATGGTGGCGACGTCGATGGGCGTGTATTGTTGGAGGAGGGCGCTGGCCTCCTTTGCGAAGACGTCCGCTCACTCTCGCCAGCGGCGGCGGCAGGGCTACGGAAGGACAGCGGCGGGGCGGCGGAAGACGACGCCATGGCAGCGACAGGGTAGCGGCAGGGCGGCGGAAGAAGACGCCAGGACAGCGGTCTGTATGCGGTCGTGCAGCGGCCGTATAGCGACAGATGGTGACAGGTCAGCAATGACTTGGAGCTCCGCCAGATCACTCGGAGCTCCGGCTGTGCTGGCGAACCTGGTTCGCTGCTCTTTCCTGTGCCTTGATCTCAGCGCGAGCGGCATTAACTACCTGAGCCGCAGGTGGAGGCGACACTGCCACCAGAGTCCGGCACGCCTCCACTGCCACCAGAGTCCGGCACGCATCCACTGCCACCAGAGTCCGGCACGCCTCCACTGCCTCCAGAGTCCGGCACGCCTCCACTGCCACCAGAGTCCGGCACGCCTCCACTGCCACCAGAGTCCGGCACGCATCCACTGCCACCAGAGTCCGGCACGCCTCCACTGCCACCAGAGTCCGGCACGCATCCACTGCCACCAGAGTCCGGCACGCATCCACTGCCACCAGAGTCCGGCACGCCTCCACTGCCACCAGAGTCCGGCACGCATCCACTGCCACCAGAGTCCGGCACGCATCCACTGCCACCAGAGTCCGGCACGCCTCCACTGCCTCCAGAGTCCGGCACGCCTCCACTGCCGACGGAGTCCAGCACGCCTCCACTGGCACCAGAGTCCGGTACGCCTCCACTGCCACCAGAGTCCGGCACGCCTCCACTGCCGACGGAGTCCAGCACGCCTCCACTGTCGACGGAGTCCAGCACGCCTCCACTGCCTACGGAGTCCAGCACGCCTCCACTGCCACCTGAGTCCGGCCACGACTCCACTGCCACCAGAGACCGGCGTGACTCCACTGCCACCAGTCCGGCACGCCTCCACTTCCTCCGGAGTCCGGCACGCCTCCACTGACACCAGAGTCCGGCACGCCTCCACTGAGTTGTCTGTCTTCCTGTAGATATGCAACACATTGGTAAATAAATACAGGAATCTATATGCACTAATTTCAATATGGTGTGACAAAACATATCACCTTTCTTTGACACCTCCAATTATAGGCTATTAAACTGCATCAAATTTGTATTGTGTGTGACACACAAGCAAATATTTATTGAATTGGCAAACACCAATCTATTCCAAGACAATCAATACATATTACATACTATGTCAAAATTCATGTTAACCCTCGCCCTACTGGAGGTTTTTCACCTTCGCCCTACGGGGATCCTAAAAAGACCCCCGGTTAACTTCCAAACCAAGCAACATAGAGCAACGCGGTAAGAACCAACATGTTGCCTGTCATGTTTGGAATCTAACGGTATGCATTTTGTAGGTTTCGGGTCAACGAGTGACCTTCCAGGTCAAGTGAATGACCTCGATCGACCACGTCCAGAACAGCGATTTTGCTCTGTCAGAAAACCTCAAAATTAAAAATTGGTAAATGTAAATAAAAATGCATGTTACTAGACCAGTTTTTGTCTGAGAAATATAAGAAAAGATAATAATTTGTTCGTATCTGGTAAAAAAAATCCAAAAAGATATAAAAAATTATGTCATGAGTTTCTTACACTTAGGGAGCCATCACTCAGTCAAAAATATAAATATTGCTTTGGAATTTGGTTTGGGTATTGTCCATACTCAGTTCTCTCACATATATTCCGGTTTTTCTAATATCTTTGCAAAATTTTGATTTGTGGTGATTTGAAGAAAAAAATCATTTAATTTTTTATTTTAGGGGTCAAAACACCAAACAAATCGGAAATCCGAGACTGCCACTTTAAAGAGAATTACATTCTATATCTTTGATGAATTGCGTTTGCAATTTGTTTCAAAACTCTGTTTTCTACGATTTTCAAATAGCTATCGTTTTTCCACCAACATGACGTCATCGAAACATGATTATCTCCCAATCTTCTTAACTAATTTCAATTAAATTTTAACAGCATACGTATAATTGTTGTAACTCAGCTACTGCCAAATTTCAGCAAGATGCGCCGCATGTGTAAAAAGTTATTCAAGAAAAACCTCAGGGGGGGGGGCAGTCAGCCCCCTAGGGCGAGGGTAAGATATGCATCAGAACCACATAGATATGTACCAGACAATCAGCTCATCCAGACAATCAGCTCAATCTTTCAATTATATAACTAAATTTGACATCTATGATCCTAGCATTCTGCTGCCTTGATGCTAAGTGATAGATGGTACACAGGAAACATTGAAAAGCTTACAAGTACTAACTGTACATTAATTAATGCAATGTCAATAAAAAGTAGTGTGTAAAATAAGCATGACAAACAATGGTAAAGGTACCTTATATATGCAGGCAATAATTAAACAAGCACCCAAGCAAGTACTTAAAGAATGGAAGATTCAAACTATTTTACTGATGCTGATGCTACAAGTGTAATACCTTGAGATGGAAGATTTTTAGATTTTGTATTACCTGCTGGAATATTTTTTAGAAGGGATTGCATCAATTCTGAGCTTCGGTTTGGTGTCAGGAACTAAAGTTATCTTTATTATATGATGCATCATAATCTTCCTCCACAAAGCGCTCAGAGCAGACAGAAGAATTTTCGCCATTAAACAGGTCTGCCCTGGCACACTTGTGCACCCATGCTGCCTAGATCATCTTCTCTTTAGGAAAGCGAAAGAAAGCGAGATCCATTTCCTTGCGCTTATGCTTCTTGCCAGCCCACGATCCACAGGTTGACATAGCACAATGTGACGGCATGTTTAACTTGTGGACTGTGGTGTAATCTGAAAAGGGACAAAAAAATGAATCCACAATTACAATTTAGATACACTAGACACAACCATAATTATCAATATCTTAAAGGAAATAGTTCACCTTCAACATTAGTTTTAAACTGAGATAGCTGTTTTGTAGCCCTTGTTGGGAAACCCCTATCTGCAAGTTTCCTTGACTGAAAAAGACTCTCCAGCCGAAGATATTTGACTTTTTGGCGACGGAATTCGCGCATATATGATATACCGTACCGTCTGAAAGTGCCAGCACTGCCATGGAGCGTGCGCAGACCAATAACGCACACCATAACATTAATGATTTACGACCTTCTGTCCTGATTGGCGCGATATAGGACCATTTTTGAAAATAAAAAAAGAAACTGTATTCAAAATATAATAAAATCGTGTTCTGAAAAAAATTCCGAGGTGAACTATTTCCTTTAAGGGAATTTTAAGGGATTTTTCCTTAAATTTTAAACAACCTACTATCAAGTATCCATTCAAGGGTTTCCGCTTTCCATCCATCACAGCTGGTAACATACCTACCTATTTGTTATGTTGTACCCTAACCCCCGTACTGTATTGCCTGGAGTCGCCCCTGTCTCGCGACCGCCAGCTCCGTCCCTGAGCGCGCCTTTGCCGGCGCATACCCAGAGGGCATTGTCTGGCTCGAGGGACGCCGGGCGGGTCACGGGCGCCTCAGCGTCAGTTGCGTCCCTATGTCCGGCACAGTAATATATCTGGCACGAGTGTTTACTGTTTCCGCGACCTAGACGAAACGAACCGAAAACACAACATGGCGCGGTCGTGTAGTGTTGCGAGCAGTGACCGTGTCTGTGATTAGCCTGTGCCGCGTATCATCAGTGCGATGAGTGACCTGGACAGATTGTCCGCCCTGCTGGTTCAGCAGGCGGAACTCTCCTCTCAGCGGAAGAGCGCCTCGCCTGGCATGCTGGAGCGGCTGATGAGGCCGTCAGCCTCCTGCCGTGATGGGTCCGGGCGCTGAGGACCCAGGGTCCCGCAGCCGCCGCCCGTTCCACAGTCAGGATGCCAGCCTCCCACGACCCCAGCTCCGTACCTGACCTCCTCGGCGTCGCTGCGTGACTTCGCCGTATGGAAGGAGAAGCTGCACGGCTACATGATGCTTACCGGAGCCTCCACGCTTCCCGTCGCAGGCCAGCGCGCCGCGCTTCTCAGCCTCCTGGACGAGGACTGGCACCGTGTGATCAGATACGCTCTGGACGTAGCCGACGACGCATCCCTGGCAAATATCGTGTCTGCCATGGAGAAGCATCTGCGGAAGCAGCGCAACGTACTCGTGGACCGTCGTGACTTTTACTCGTGTGCGCAGGAGGCGGGAGAGTGTTTCGATGACTTTTTGTGTGGCGTGATGGAGATCGTGTCGTTCTGCGCGTTCTGCGAACAGTGCATGGACAATCGGCTCCGCGACCGGGTGGTGTGCGGCGCGCGTGACGAAGAAGCAGTGAGGCGGATGCTAGAGGAGCCCGACATCACCCTTCAGCGTGCTGTCGACATCTGCCACGCGTCTGAGAACGCGCGTGCCACGTGTGCCGACATCCGCGGCCCCGCGGGCCAGTCCGTGGCGCGACTTTCAGCCTACCGGAGAGCTCGCACCAGATCGCGCGACGCATCCGGCCAGTCGCCCGGGCCGGAGGCCAGTGTCAGCGGTGCGGTCGCGACACGCACTCTGACGCCGCCACGTGCCGCGCCGCTGGCGCCACGTGCCACACATGTGGCAAGGTCGGACACTATGCGGTGGTGTGTCGTCAGGCCGCCCGCACGGGGACCAGCTTCTGCCGCTGCACCGCCCCCGGACCCTGACCGTGGATCTGCAGCGCAGAGAGGACGGCCAGCACAGCACGGACGAAGCGTCCAGCGCGTCATCTCGGACGTGTACATCAGTGGCGTCTGCACCCGTCCAACGCCTACGATCAAGGCTCATCTGTGTCATCCGGCCGGAAACAGCACGCTGCAGTGCACGCCAGATTCCGAAGCTGAGGCGACAGTCATGGGCAGTGACGTCGCCAGCACTGCCAGGGAGCATGCGCAGACCAATAACGCACACCATAAAATTAATAATTTACGACCTTCTGTCCTGAATTGGCGCGATGTAGGACCATTTTTGAAAAGAAAAAAAGAAACTGTATTACAAAATATAATAAAATCGTGTTCTGAAAAATGTTCCTAAGGTGAACTATTTCCTTTAATTCATTGAGAACAATGCTTGCCATCTATTACAACATTGCACAAATTATGTGAGACTACAGTGAATTAAAAATCAGTTCTTACAAACACATGTATGTCATGTGTGGTCCGCATGCTATTTCAGAAACTCACATTCTTCAGAGATTCAACTAATAATATGATAATATGATTGATAATAATATGAACTAAGAGATTCAACTATGCTCTTGATGTAAGTTTCAATGTAAAATAATCACAACAGCTTCTAATATCGCCGCAAGGCTCACACAATATGCCAGCAAGGCAATCAAAACAACTTTCAAGGCCATCGGAGCACTAAAACAACGCCACACATTCTTGCGTAGTTTTTGACAGGAAATCAAGGCCCTGAAATATTATTTGGCACAAGCTACGCCCTTTTATGAAACGCAAATGCCGTAACTTACGACAATTCGGTGCTTTGACTAAATGAAGCGGCGTAGTTTCAATGGCGTAGCTTACGCCGGTTATTTCTTTGTGAAACGGAATCGGCGTAGGTTACGCCAAAATCGGCGTAAATTACGTATGTTCGTAGGTTACGCCGCTTTATGAAACGAGACCCAAGTCGGTAAAACCTCTCTTGGATGGTGTGTCACATTTAACAGGACCAGTTTAATGAAATGTACGAACATTGCTAACCATTTGGGAATATTCTTGCAAGTGCGGAGTATCACACATTCCATAGAAATTCCCTCGTCTGTTCGTTTTAA
>JAXIVJ010018422.1:0-17500 GCA_036785665.1 Chirona hameri | reverse complement strand
CAGACAGACAGACAGACAGACAGACAGACAGACAGACAGACAGACAGACAGACAGACAGACAGACAGACAGACAGACAGACAGACAGACAGACAGACAGACAGACAGACAGACAGACAGACAGACAGACAGACAGACAGACAGACAGACAGACAGACAGACAGACAGACAGACAGACAGACAGACAGACAGACAGACAGACAGACAGACAGACAGACAGACAGACAGACAGACAGACAGACAGACAGACAGACAGACAGACAGACAGACAGACAGACAGACAGACAGACAGACAGACAGACAGACAGACAGACAGACAGACAGACAGACAGACAGACAGACAGACAGACAGACAGACAGACAGACAGACAGACAGACAGACAGACAGACAGACAGACAGACAGACAGACAGACAGACAGACAGACAGACAGACAGACAGACAGACAGACAGACAGACAGACAGACAGACAGACAGACAGACAGACAGACAGACAGACAGACAGACAGACAGACAGACAGACAGACAGACAGACAGACAGACAGACAGACAGACAGACAGACAGACGCTTGTAAAATAGTAATATAGACTAGCGCCTCGCGCTAGCTCTGCGTCGCAATCCCACAGATTCGCAATCCCGATAGATGGATGGATGATGGATGGATAGATGCTTACTGGGCTTGCTGGGCTTGCTGGGCTTGCTGGGCTTGCTGGGCTTGCTGGGCTTGCTGGGCTTGCTGGGCTTGCTGGGCTTGCTGGGCTTGCTGGGCTTGCTGGGCTTGCTGGGCTTGCTGGGCTTGCTGGGCTTGCTGGGCTTGCTGGGCTTGCTGGGCTTGCTGGGCTTGCTGGGCTTGCTGGGCTTGCTGGGCTTGCTGGGCTTGCTGGGCTTGCCGGGCTTGCCGGGCTTGCCGGGCTTGCCGGGCTTGCCGGGCTTGCCGGGCTTGCCGGACTTGCCGGACTTGCCGGACTTGCCGGACTTGCCGGACTTGCCGGACTTGCCGGACTTGCCGGACTTGCCGGACTTGCCGGACTTGCCGGACTTGCCGGACTTGCCGGACTTGCCGGACTTGCCGGACTTGCCGGACTTGCCGGACTTGCCGGACTTGCCGGACTTGCCGGACTTGCCGGACTTGCCGGACTTGCCGGACTTGCCGGACTTGCCGGACTTGCCGGACTTGCCGGACTTGCCGGACTTGCCGGACTTGCCGGACTTGCCGGACTTGCCGGACTTGCCGGACTTGCCGGACTTGCCGGACTTGCCGGACTTGCCGGACTTGCCGGACTTGCCGGACTTGCCGGACTTGCCGGACTTGCCGGACTTGCCGGACTTGCCGGACTTGCCGGACTTGCCGGACTTGCCGGACTTGCCGGACTTGCCGGACTTGCCGGACTTGCCGGACTTGCCGGACTTGCCGGACTTGCCGGACTTGCCGGACTTGCCGGACTTGCCGGACTTGCCGGACTTGCCGGACTTGCCGGACTTGCCGGACTTGCCGGACTTGCCGGACTTGCCGGACTTGCCGGACTTGCCGGACTTGCCGGACTTGCCGGACTTGCCGGACTTGCCGGACTTGCCGGACTTGCCGGACTTGCCGGACTTGCCGGACTTGCCGGACTTGCCGGACTTGCCGGACTTGCCGGACTTGCCGGACTTGCCGGACTTGCCGGACTTGCCGGACTTGCCGGACTTGCCGGACTTGCCGGACTTGCCGGACTTGCCGGACTTGCCGGACTTGCCGGACTTGCCGGACTTGCCGGACTTGCCGGACTTGCCGGACTTGCCGGACTTGCCGGACTTGCCGGACTTGCCGGACTTGCCGGACTTGCCGGACTTGCCGGACTTGCCGGACTTGCCGGACTTGCCGGACTTGCCGGACTTGCCGGACTTGCCGGACTTGCCGGACTTGCCGGACTTGCCGGACTTGCCGGACTTGCCGGACTTGCCGGACTTGCCGGACTTGCCGGACTTGCCGGACTTGCCGGACTTGCTGGGCTTGCGGGGCTTGCGGAGCTTGCCGGGCTCGGACTTGTCGGACTTTTTATTTATTTAACGTCTCACGCATTCAGCGCTCGCTAATCCATTTAGCACGTGCGTCATCTCGCGCCTTCGGCGCTCGCTTCGCTGTCAAATCGCAAAAATCCATCCTCAACCCATCTCCAACTCCAACCAACCCATCTCCGACTGCGTTTATCCAGCGTGGGAATACAAACACCGCCAAATATCAATATTTCTCCCAGATCTGCGGGACGGAGGTTCCATGTTCACAAAGGCACGTGATTCACTTTGGAACTTTTTGGAACACTGGAACATGATCTGGAGGAGCCTGAGGGGAGATGGCTTGGAGAGATGGTCCTGGCCTGGTCCCCACCAGTGGCGTATTTAAGGGGGGGCCATGGGGGCCATGCCCCCCCCCCCCCCTTGGCGCCGAAGTCACACTCCAGAATATGATGTGTCCATTCGGCACGGACTCCATTTGTGTGTAAATTTCAAGATAACCAGGACAAAGTTTTTTTAACTGATAATTCAAGCGGTTTTATACGTATTATCTATATGGTTCTTGAACAAAATAAGCATTGTCTACCTATACCTCTTTGAATATTACAATGGGACTTTAAATTATAGCAATCCATTAGCAATCCACAAATCATCCATAGATAACCTTCTCATTTGGACATGTGCTATGCCATCAAGCATGCTTTTTCTTTTCTGTCTATTCCTATTTTAAGAGTTTAAGGCTAGAATAAAGTAGATATGCGGGCAGGCTGCCGGGCCTGGTGCGGTGCTGCCAGATGTTGGCCGGGCTTTGTGCGGTGCCAACCAAATTTTGTGTGGTGGCGGTGGTGGTGCCGGTCCCTGCATTTGGTGATTTTTTTGGCATCACTTTCCGAGCGAACTTGCCCCCCCCCCCCGTGGCGACGCCCCTGGTAAGACAAGACTCAAAACATGAATTGTGCTCCAAAAGCATGTGGCCCCCCTTGGCTGATTTCTAAATACGCCACTGGTCCCCACATTAGCTCTTTCGGGTCCAGCAAGTTGGGCACCGCTGGAGCAGCTTCCGCGGGTGCCGATGTCCGCGTCTTTGCGTTCGCGTCGCCTTTTTCGGAACTCGGAAGACTAGCTAAACATGTATCCCGCTTGAAAGTTAAAGGGACACCCACACCCAGGGGTGTGGTTTTATGAAAATGATTGTGGGTGCCCAACTGCCCAAAGTTAAATTTATTTTGCCCCCCACCCATCCCATTCCAGCAGCCAACGAAAAACATTGGTGGTTTTTCTCGTATGTAGGGGAAGGTGGGATAATTCAGATCACTATACGATGGCAAAAGCTCCAGTGAGTTTGATCATGACGATGATAATAAAGCAAATAACCGGTAACCTCATAATAAATGGATAAATAAATTGAGCTCGAAAGTACACTGTTAACGATTTCGTCTGTTGAGGCTTCATCAGCAATGATAAAACCTATCGGTATTATCGATATTAGCTTTCCTGATGAAGCGGCCGCAACAGGCAAAACAGATATAACGGTATAATTTCTGTCTAACTTTACTGATTTATTTGTATGCAATAACTGGTTATTTCCGTTATTATCATCAGAATTCGGACCACTTAAGCTTTGACAGACGTCACCTGGTTGTGCAATTTAACCCGCCATTGACCGGGGGGGATATTGCCCCCCCCCCCTGACTAATTTTCACAATAGCTACTGTGTAGAACAGTCTACACTAAGTATGAATATAACTTTTAGTATCTTTTCGTCGCATGTTATTAATATTTATTAGGCGTCACAATGTGACAAGTACATACATAAACATAACAGAAACAGAACACCAGCAGTGAGTATACCTACTCCTCATCCGTCTGCTTGGACGGAACTGGGCTTCGTTAGGCTTTCTGAAAATACTACGCTGAGGTAAGCAGCCTCAGCAAGCGTCTTGTCGCTTGGCACTGAGGTCCAGACAGTACCAGCCTGATACTGTCTACTAGCCCACTTGGGCTACGGGGCGTGCGCACACGTTCATGGTCAATGCGACCGGCAGCGATGTCCAGGATGACGCCGAAATCATTATTGCACATTGCATACACTTGGGACAAGAATGAGCCAGCACGTGCATCAGGGTTCACAGCGAGCTGAGCGAGACCTGAGATATATATCTGATGCAGTCGATGGGACGAGCGGAAGGTTGCTCTAAAACGCTGAAATATGGAGCCTCTGAGCGATTCGTGTATGGGGGGCACGTGTAAGGCAGTAAGCAAAGCGGTGTGGTGGGAAGTGCGTGGCAGTCCCAGGGCAAGCGGCTTGGCGGGCATGCTTGATGCAAGCGGCTTGGCGGGCATCTAAGCGCTCCACATCTGAAGGTGTGAGAGGTGCAGTCTCGCATCAGAGTTGGTATATGAGGACGCTGCCAAAAGCCCCTTGCACGGGCAAATCACAAAATAAAAGCGTCTGTTTATGAAAATGAGATTAACTTCGCTTAAAGGAAATAGTTCACCTTTGAAATTTTTACCCAACTCGATTTGATTATATTTGTTAATACAATTTATTTTTATATTGTCAAAAATGGCCTTATATCGCGCCGATTCAGGACAGAAGGCCGTAAATTTGTATTGTTTATCAAAACTATATGCATACCCTCTGAGTCAGAGTCCTGACGTCACGCGAATGTAAACAATGGTTCAGCCAATCAGATTCGAAAGTAGTCGCGTAAAGATAGACTCGCATTGGAGATGTGCCAACCGGCGGCCGGTGATCGCTTGCTAGCACCAGCTGCAAGCTGATTGGCTGATGGTATAGCCTCTGCCCGGTCTAGAACCAGTACAACATTCTTTCGCCAGCACCGCATTCCTTCGCCAAAAACTCAACCTACTTTATAGCACAGTTACAATTGAAACTTCCATCGAACCAGCCACGCCTTCGGCTTACAAATTTGTTAACATATTTCTTTGGAAAAGTATATGAACGTTGAAGTAAATAGCATCGAACAACTTCCAGCACAAAATAAAACAAGGTTTTAGTAAATAAATGTTCAGTTTCATGACAGCTAGTGCCATGACAATTTATTCTGTGCTAGGAAAAGTGCGACCATAACGGCTGGGCAGATTTCGAAGTGATGCTTGGCATAAAAACCTACTGCCCAATCATTAAAGGAAATAGTTCACCTTTAATTTTTTTTACCAAACACGATTTGATTATATTTTGTAATACAATTTCTTTTTATATTGTCAAAAATGGCCTTATATCGCGCCGATTCAGGACAGAAGGCCGTAAATTTGTATTGTTTATCAAAACTATATGCATACTCTCTGAGTCAGAGTCCTGACGTCACGCGAATGTAAAAAATGGTTCAGCCAATCAGATTTGAAAGTAGTCGCGTAAGGATAGACTCACATTGGAGATGTGCCAACCGGCGGCCGGCGGTTCGCTTTCTAGTACTAGCTGCAAGCTGATTGGCTGATGGTATAGCCTCTGCCCGGGCTAGAACCAGTACAACATTCTTTCGCCAGTACCGCATTCCTTCGCCAAAAAAAAATCGGCTGGAGAGTCTTTTCAGTCAAGAAAACTTGCAGATAGGGGTTTCCCAACACGGGCTACAAAACTGCTATCTCAGTTTAAAGGAAATAGTTCACCTTCAACATTAGTTTTAAACTGAGATAGCAGTTTTGTAGCCCGTGTTGGGAAACCCCTATCTGCAAGTTTTCTTGACTGAAAAGACTCTCCAGCCGAATATATTTGAGTTTTTGGCGAAGGAATGCGGTGCTGGCGAAAGAATGTTGTACTGGTTCTAGACCGGGCAGAGGCTATACCATCAGCCAATCAGCTTGCAGCTGGTGCAAGCAAGCGATCGTTGGCACATCTCCAATGCGAGTCTATCTTTACGCGACTACTTTCGAATCTGATTGGCTGAACTATTGTCTACATTCGCGTGACGTCAGGACTCTGACTCAGAGAGTATGCATATAGTTTTGATAAACAATACAAATTTACGGCCTTCTGTCCTGAATCGGCGCGATATAAGGCCATTTTTGACAATATAAAAAGAAATTGTATTAAAAAATATAATCAAATCGTGTTGGGTAAAAAATTTCCAAGGTGAACTATTTCCTTTAAAACTAATGTTGAAGGTGAACTATTTCCTTTGAAGTTGTTACATCATCGATCAGCGAAATCCTGATCTTTATTTTATTTTATAGTTTTTCATTAGTATGCATTTTGAAATAAGTTCTTGATTGTGGGTGCCGAAATACTATTGTGGGTGCCCATTTCAGCTTTGTGGGTGCCCTGGCACCCACAAAGAGATAGGAAACCACACCCCTGCTCACCTTCCCAAAAGTTGTCAGATGTACGCCGTTTGTGGTGCAAAATATGAAGTCATTGCTGCCGAACACGATTATGACATTTGTTTCTCGCAAACAGTGCTCAATTTCATAAAAAGTTAAGTTTTAATATTTGGGTTGATGACGTCATATTGAGCTCTAGAGAGCTATACAGAAATCCTTTACGCTGCCAAAGTATGGCACAATTATTTCGAGACAATTCTGGCGCTTTGAATACAAAACAAACCAGTTACCAAACCATTTGAAACACGCAAATATTTCCAAGTCTAACCTTAAAACAAGTCGACTATCGTCACCATTTGGTAAAGAGAGGTGATGTCATCGGCTTTAGACCCCTATTCAAATACACGTGGGGTTTATTCGTTACAATTGTCAAGACCAAGCTCGAATTTATTTTTGATTAGACCTATGTGCAGGCACGTAGCCAGGATTTCGTCCAGGGGGGGGGGGGCGCCTCGAAAGGGCCCCTTCCCGAGCGTTGAAAGGGCCCCTTCCCAAACGTTAAAAAGCCCCCCCCCCCAAAAAAAAAAAACGCATTGAAAGGCACGTTACAAGGCTGGAAAATGCAGTATGGCAGGTATGGCATGGGCCATACCAACGTTTATGAGCTGGAGTTAGCAAACTGCCACATCAACTTTGCAACCAGCGACACGAATTTGGAATCAGCTATACAAACTTGGAATATTTTTTTAAGCTCAAGACCTGGAACTCTTAAACAAATTGCGCCGCGGAGCGGCGGGAAAATTTTGAGTTTTATGCCCTGGGTTGCTTTCTCATCAATGCGTCGCATTGCGTATGGTGCGGACCTCTAAAATTGCTCTATTGTGCGTTTAAAAGGGCGGGGAAAAAGTGCTAAAGTGAACTATTTTGCCCAATAATATAGGAAAGTAGCAACATAACACATAAATGCGCCGAGAAACTGACCGATTTTTTTCTAACCCGCATATAATTGAATTTGTAGTTAAATTGCGCCGCTCCGCGGCGCGAATTTTTTTAGTTTTTTCCCTGTACAGTTGTATTCTACTGTTGAAAGGCCCAAGGTCCCTTCAGATCGTCTAGGGGTCCCCTCTGACCTTTTCTACGCCCTTCCGACTTGTTCAGGGACTCATCTGGGATCCGCGAAGCGAAAAGACATGATGTGGAGTGGGTGATAGATATAATACAAAGAGTCTCTACAGGAATACAAGAGTCTCTACAAAGAGTACTCTACAGGAAAAAATAAAATCGGATCTTTCGGGTATATTGTAGCACTCTGACGAAGGGTGTTACAATATACCCGAAAGCTCCGCTTTTAATATTTGTATTGTGGAGTAAGTCCTCTTTGTATTTAATCTTCATCTGGGATCTCTACGTGCTTTGACCCTTCCGGTCTCACCAGAGACTCTTCTGACCTTCCAAGAAGCCCCTCTTGTGTGTCAAGGGGCCGATTCGGCCGGTTCAGAAGTCCTTTCGACCTGGCCAGGGACTGCACTGGCTGCTTTGTCGCCCTACCGACATGCTCAGGGGCAGGGGCGGCGGATTGCGGGGCGCAGGGTACCCAAAATCCCCCCTCCCCTCAAATACAAATCCTGGGGAGGGGAAGGGTCATGTTGCCCCCAGATTGAGCAGGCTAAAATATGGGGGCGGCGGCCAAAACTACCCTTTGCCCCCCAGGATTTTCGACTGGGGGGGATTTTGGGTACCCTGCCCCCGCAATCCGCCGCCCTGCTCAGGGGCCCCTCCGGCCTGCCCAGGGGCCCCTCCAGTCTGGCTAGGAACTCATCCGGCATGTTTAAGGGGCCTTCCGACTGGCCCAGGGACCCTTTCGGTCTAGCCAGGGACCCCTTTGGCTTGCCCAGGAGCCCCTCCGATCGGCCCAGCGACTCTTCTGGTCGGCCTGCGCTGGCTGCTTTGTCGCCCTGCCGACATGCTCAAGGGGCCCTCCGACCTGCCCTGGAGCCCCTCTGTGCTGGCCAGGGGCCAATTCGGCATGTTCAGGGGCCCTTCTTACCCGCTCAGGGGTCCTTTCGGTCCGGTCAGGGGCCCCTCCGATCAGCGCAGGGGCCCTTTTAACTTTCCAGGGGCCCTCTGGTCTCTACAGGGGCCCTTTAACCTTCTAAGGGGCCCTTCTGACCTAGCAAGGGACTGTGCTGGCTGCTTTGTAGCCTTGCGACATGCTCCGAGGGCCCTCCGACCTGTCCTGGGGCCTCTCCGTGCTGGCTAGGGGCTCATTTGGCATGTTCAGGGGCCCTTCTGACCCACCTAGGGGCCCTTTCGGTCTGGTCAGGGCCTCTCTGACCTGCACAGGGGCCCTCTTAACTTCCCAGGGGCCTTCTGGTCTGTCTGGGGCCCTCCAACCTGCTCAGGGGCCCTTATGACCTGGCAAAGGACTGCGCTGGCCGCTTTGTCGCCCTGTCGACATGCTCAGGGGCCTCTCAACCTGCCCAGCGGCCCCTCTGTGCTGGCTAGGGCCCATTCGACGTGCTCAGGGGGCCCTCTGACCCGCTCAGGGGCCCTTTCGGTCTGGCCAGGGGCCCCTCTGACATGCACAGGGCTCTTTTGAACGTCCAAGGGGCCCTCTGGTCTTTCAGAGAGGGCCCTGGTGGCCCTAAAGGGCCTCTGAAGTCCTCTAAAATCTCTAAGGACCACACTTCGTGTAGTAAAGAGCCTATGATAACGCGCTTCGCGCGGTCTCGTCGGCCCTTTTCGGCGCGCTGCGCGCGCCGAAAAGGGCCCTCGCGCGCCAAAAAAACCTCCTGGACTCCAGGGGGGGGGGGGGCGCCCTCCCCTTGGCTACGTGCCTGCCTATGTGGTTGTTTTAACTGCTACCCTACTTAATTTCAATTCAAATTGAACAACATGGCTATCTCAACTCAAAACTAATGTTAAGGTGGGAGTGTCCCTTTAATATTGTATGAAGCGAGTGGGACCTGGGACCAGCAATTACCGCCAAGGTTTCGTGAAGTTTTCTCCTAAGATCATTCTTTTTCACGTTCAGTGCAGGGAACGCGCGGGAGCATACTTGTATTGAATGCCCCTCTCAGATTCCTGTGGGGGGGGGGGGCATTTGCCCCTGATGCCCCCTGGATTCGTCAGTAATTACCGCCAATGAGAGCCTCTGCCAGACATTTAATGGAATAATTTTTTGCGGCATTTTTTGCAATTGCGAAACTTGTGTCATGCCGTCATTTCCAGTTTTAAACTGTGGATAGCTGAATTTTGACTTGCAAAGGGAATTTTTTACGATAAATTGTTAACTTTCCCCGCAACAAGTGTGTGTGTGTGGGGGGGGGGCGACCCCTGCCTTCTGAGAGTCCGGACCCCCCCCCCCCTGAACCCCGTCGGCGACGCCCCTGGCCATATGCCAGTCTTGTAGGGCCCTTGCAAGGCAAGACTTGAGAGCACCCTATGCTGGTCTGGAGGACCACCGGTAGGTCTGAAAGGGCCCTCGGTTGTTCTGAGTGGGTCCTGTGCCGGTGTGAGAGGGCCCTAAGGTCGGTAAGAGAGTTCTCTCGACCCTCAGTCTCTTTGAGAGTACTATCAGTGGGCCTGAGAGGGCCCTTTCTAAGCATGAGAGGGCCATTGCCAGACTTGAATGGCCCTCCGTCCGTTTGAGAGGAGAGTCATTGCCAGGCCTGAGAGGGCTCAGACCAGGCCTCTGGCTCAGGCGGGCCCAAATGGCTCACCTGGTGTCCGGTATAGGGTCCTCTGTCGCCTAGTAAGGGCCCTCTCAGACCGGTTTAGGGCCATCTGAGGCCTGGAAAGAGTCCTATCAAACAGACGCAGGCCCATTTCAAGCCCGGCAAGGGCCATCTCTGACTAATGTAGGGCCCACTCAGGACTAGGACTGGGCCTCTCAAACCAGCGTATGGTCCCTCTAAGGCTTGGTCAGGCCCTCCTAAGTTGGCGCAGAGCCCTCTCAGGCCCGGCCAGGGCCCTCGCAAACCACCCAGCGAGGGCATATTCAGACCAGACAAGGATACTCTCATACCGACGTAGAGCCCAGGTACGTAGCCAGGATTTCGCCCGGGGAGGGGGGGGGGGCGCCTTGTAAGGACCCCCTTCCCGAGCGTTAAAAGAGCCCCTTCCCAAGCGTTGAATGGGCCCTATTCCCGAGCAGGAAAAAGGCCCAGCAGACTCTCTGACCTGCACATGGGCCCTTTGAACTTCCCAGGGGCCCTCCAGTTTTCTAAAGGGCCCTTCCAACCTGGCAAGGGACTGCGCTGGCTGCTGTATCGCCCTGCCGACATGCTCAGGGGTCCCTCCGACTTGCCCTGGGGTCCCTCCGTGCTGGCTATGGGACAATTCGGCATGTTCAGGGGTCCTTCTGACCCACCCTGGGGCCCTTTCGGTCTGGTCAGAGGCCCCTCTGACCTGCACAGGGGCCCTTTACACTTACCAAGGGCCCTCTGGTCTGTCCAGGGGCACTTCAGCCTGCTCAGGGACCCTTTCAACCTGACAAGGGACTGCGCTGGCTGCTTTGTCGCCCTGCCGACATGCTGGGAGGCCCCTCTAACCTGCCCAGGGGCCCCTCTGTGCTGGGTAGGGGCCATTCGGCATGTTCAGGGCTCTTCTGACTCGGTCAGGAGCCCTTTCGGACTAGTCAGGGGCCCTCTGACCTGCACAGGGGCCCTTTGAACGTCCATGGGGTCCTCTGGTTTTTTCCTTTCTTCAGAAGTGCTCCAAGCTCTCTAAAGACCACTTTGCGTGGTCTCCAGACTCTTAGAGAGCCCATGATACCGCACTTCGCGCGGTCTCGTCGGCCCTTTTCGGCGTGCGCAGCGCGACGAAAAGAGCCCTCCTCAGATGTTTCGGAGAGGGGGGGGGGGGGGGGGGGCACGTGCCTCTGTGCCCCCCCCCCTGGATCCGCCCCTGAGTACTGATAGGAATCTTCATTTGGGCACAGACACCGCAGCAATCTCGACATTTCCATTACACTAAAATTATAACAGAAATACAAAATGTCACTTGTTCTGTTTCGGAGCGAAAACTGTCACCTCGATTGCCGAGCAGTCGCGGTCGGAAGTGTGTCAACATAATGCACTATTAGTGAAGATGCATGTAAGAAGCATGTAGATTGTAGAGTAGTTAGTAGAGTATTGTAGATTGTAGTTAAGAAGCATGTAGAAGCATGTAGATTGTAGAGTAGTTAGTAGAGTATTGTAGATTGTAGTTAAGAAGCATGTAGAAGCATGTAGATTGTAGAGTAGTTAGTAGAGTATTGTAGATTGTAGTTAAGAAGCATGTAGAAGCATGTAGATTGTAGAGTAGTTAGTAGAGTATTGTAGATTGTAGTTAAGAAGCATGTAGAAGCATGTAGATTGTAGAGTAGTTAGTAGAGTATTGTAGATTGTAGTTAAGAAGCATGTAGAAGCATGTAGATTGTAGAGTAGTTAGTAGAGTATTGTATATTGTAGTTAAGAAGCATGTAAAAGCATGTATATTGTAGAGTAGTTAGTAGAGTATTGTAGATTGTAGTTAAGAGGCATGTAGAAGCATGTAGATTGTAGAGTAGTTAGTAGAGTATTGTAGATTGTAGTTAAGAAGCATGTAGAAGCATGTAGATTGTAGAGTAGTTAGTAGAGTATTGTAGATTGTAGTTAAGAGGCATGTAGAAGCACGTAGATTGTAGAGTAGTTAGTAGAGTATTGTAGATTGTAGTTAAGAAGCATGTAGAAGCACGTAGATTGTAGAGTAGTTAGTAGAGTATTGTATATTGTAGTTAAGAAGCATGTAGAAGCATGTAGATTGTAGAGTAGTTAGTAGAGTATTGTATATTGTAGTTAAGAAGCATGTAGAAGCATGTAGATTGTAGAGTAGTTAGTAGAGTATTGTATATTGTAGTTAAGAAGCATGTAGAAGCATGTAGATTGTAGAGTAGTTAGTAGAGTATTGTATATTGTAGTTAAGAAGCATGTAGAAGCACGTAGATTTTAGAGTAGTTAGTAGAGTATTGTAGATTGTAGTTAAGAAGCATGTAGAAGCATGTAGATTGTAGAGTAGTTAGTAGAGTATTGTATATTGTAGTTAAGAAGCATGTAGAAGCATGTAGATTGTAGAGTAGTTAGTAGAGTATTGTATATTGTAGTTAAGAAGCATGTAGAAGCATGTAGATTGTAGAGTAGTTAGTCGAGTATTGTATATTGTAGTTAAGAAGCATGTAGAAGCATGTAGATTGTAGAGTAGTTAGTAGAGTATTGTAGATTGTAGTTAAGAAGCATGTAGAAGCATGTAGATTGTAGAGTAGTTAGTAGAGTATTGTAGATTGTAGTTAAGAAGCATGTAGAAGCATGTAGATTGTAGAGTAATTAGTAGAGTATTGTAGATTGTAGTTAAGAAGCATGTAGAAGCATGTAGATTGTAGAGTAGTTAGTAGAGTATTGTAGATTGTAGTTAAGAAGCATGTAGAAGCACGTAGATTGTAGAGTAGTTAGTAGAGTATTGTATATTGTAGTTAAGAAGCATGTAGAAGCATGTAGATTGTAGAGTAGTTAGTAGAGTATTGTAGATTGTAGTTAAGAAGCATGTAGAAGCATGTAGATTGTAGAGTAGTTAGTAGAGTATTGTAGATTGTAGTTAAGAAGCATGTAGAAGCACGTAGATTGTAGAGTAGTTAGTAGAGTATTGTAGATTGTAGTTAAGAAGCATGTAGAAGCATGCAGATTGTAGAGTAGTTAGTAGAGTATTGTAGATTGTAGTTAAGAGGCATGTAGAAGCACGTAGATTGTAGAGTAGTTAGTAGAGTATTGTAGATTGTAGTTAAGAAGCATGTAGAAGCATGTAGATTGTAGAGTAGTTAGTAGAGTATTGTAGATTGTAGTTAAGAAGCATGTAGAAGCATGTAGATTGTAGAGTAGTTAGTAGAGTATTGTAGATTGTAGTTAAGAAGCATGTAGAAGCATGTAGATTGTAGAGTAGTTAGTAGAGTATTGTAGATTGTAGTTAAGAAGCATGTAGAAGCATGTAGATTGTAGAGTAGTTAGTAGAGTATTGTAGATTGTAGTTAAGCAGCATGTAGAAGCATGTAGATTGTAGAGTAGTTAGTAGAGTATTGTATATTGTAGTTAAGAAGCATATAGAAGCATGTAGATTGTAGAGTAGTTAGTAGAGTATTGTATATTGTAGTTAAGAAGCATGTAGAAGCATGTAGATTGTAGAGTAGTTAGTAGAGTATTGTAGATTGTAGTTAAGAAGCATGTAGAAGCACGTAGATTGTAGAGTAGTTAGTAGAGTATTGTAGATTGTAGTTAAGAAGCATGTAGAAGCATGTAGATTGTAGAGTAGTTAGTAGAGTATTGTAGATTGTAGTTAAGAAGCATGTAGAAGCACGTAGATTGTAGAGTAGTTAGTAGAGTATTGTAGATTGTAGTTAAGAAGCATGTAGAAGCTTGTAGATTGTAGAGTAGTTAGTAGAGTATTGTAGATTGTAGTTAAGAAGCATGTAGAAGCATGTAGATTGTAGAGTAGTTAATAGAGTATTGTAGATTGTAGTTAAGAGGAATGTAGAAGCATGTAGATTGTAGAGTAGTTAGTAGAGTATTGTAGATTGTAGTTAAGAAGCATGTAGAAGCATGTAGATTGTAGAGTAGTTAGTAGAGTATTGTAGATTGTAGTTAAGAAGCATGTAGAAGCATGTAGATTGTAGAGTAGTTAGTAGAGTATTGTAGATTGTAGTTAAGAGGCATGTAGAAGCACGTAGATTGTAGAGTAGTTAGTAGAGTATTGTAGATTGTAGTTAAGAAGCATGTAGAAGCATGTAGATTGTAGAGTAGTTAGTAGAGTATTGTAGATTGTAGTTAAGAGGCATGTAGAAGCATGTAGATTGTAGAGTAGTTAGTAGAGTATTGTAGATTGTAGTTAAGAGGCATGTAGAAGCACGTAGATTGTAGAGTAGTTAGTAGAGTATTGTAGATTGTAGTTAAGAGGCATGTAGAAGCACGTAGATTGTAGAGTAGTTAGTAGAGTATGGTAGATTGTAGTTAAGAAGCATGTAGAAGCATGTAGATTGTAGAGTAGTTAGTAGAGTATTGTAGATTGTAGTTAAGAGGCATGTAGAAGCATGTAGATTGTAGAGTAGTTAGTAGAGTATTGTAGATTGTAGTTAAGAAGCATGTAGAAGCATGTAGATTGTAGAGTAGTTAGTAGAGTATTGTAGATTGTAGTTAAGAGGCATGTAGAAGCACGTATATTGTAGAGTAGTTAGTAGAGTATTGTAGATTGTAGTTAAGAAGCATGTAGAAGCATGCAGATTGTAGAGTAGTTAGTAGAGTATTGTAGATTGTAGTTAAGAGGCATGTAGAAGCATGTAGATTGTAGAGTAGTTAGTAGAGTATTGTAGATTGTAGTTAAGAGGCATGTAGAAGCACGTAGATTGTAGAGTAGTTAGTAGAGTATTGTAGATTGTAGTTAAGAAGCATGTAGAAGCATGTAGATTGTAGAGTAGTTAGTAGAGTATTGTAGATTGTAGTTAAGAGGCATGTAGAAGCATGTAGACTGTAGAGTAGTTAGTAGAGTATTGTAGATTGTAGTTAAGAGGCATGTAGAAGCACGTAGATTGTAGAGTAGTTAGTAGAGTATTGTAGATTGTAGTTAAGAGGCATGTAGAAGCATGCAGATTGTAGAGTAGTTAGTAGAGTATTGTAGATTGTAGTTAAGAAGCATGTAGAAGCATGTAGATTGTAGAGTAGTTAGTAGAGTATTGTAGATTGTAGTTAAGAAGCATGTAGAAGCACGTAGATTGTAGAGTAGTTAGTAGAGTATTGTATATTGTAGTTAAGAAGCATGTAGAAGCATGTAGATTGTAGAGTAGTTAGTAGAGTATTGTAGATTGTAGTTAAGAGGCATGTAGAAGCATGTAGATTGTAGAGTAGTTAGTAGAGTATTGTATATTGTAGTTAAGAGGCATGTAGAAGCATGTAGATTGTAGAGTAGTTAGTAGAGTATTGTAGATTGTAGTTAAGAGGCATGTAGAAGCATGTAGATTGTAGAGTAGTTAGTAGAGTATTGTAGATTGTAGTTAAGAAGCATGTAGAAGCATGTAGAATGTAGAGTAGTTAGTAGAGTATTGTAGATTGTAGTTAAGAAACATGTAGAAGCATGTAGATTGTAGAGTAGTTAGTAGAGTATTGTAGATTGTAGTTAAGAGGCATGTAGAAGCACGTAGATTGTAGAGTAGTTAGTAGAGTATTGTAGATTGTAGTTAAGAAGCATGTAGAAGCATGTAGATTGTAGAGTAGTTAGTAGAGTATTGTAGATTGTAGTTAAGAAGCATGTAGAAGCATGTAGATTGTAGAGTAGTTAGTAGAGTATTGTAGATTGTAGTTAAGAGGCATGTAGAAGCATGTAGATTGTAGAGTAGTTAGTAGAGTATTTAGATTGTAGTTAAGAAGCATGTAGAAGCATGTAGATTGTAGAGTAGTTAGTAGAGTATTGTAGATTGTAGTTAAGAGGCATGTAGAAGCATGTAGATTGTAGAGTAGTTAGTAGAGTATTGTAGATTGTAGTTAAGAAGCATGTAGAAGCATGTAGATTGTAGAGTAGTTAGTAGAGTATTGTATATTGTAGTTAAGAAGCATGTAAGAAGCATGTAGATTGTAGAGTAGTTAGTAGAGTATTGTAGATTGTAGTTAAGAGGCATGTAGAAGCATGTAGATTGTAGAGTAGTTAGTAGAGTATTGTAGATTGTAGTTAAAAAGGATGTAAGAAGCATGTAGATTGTAGAGTAGTTAGTAGAGTATTGTAGATTGTAGTTAAGAAGCATGTAAGAAGCATGTAGATTGTAGAGTAGTTAGTAGAGTATTGTAGATTGTAGTTAAGAAGCATGTAGAAGCATGTAGATTGTAGAGTAGTTAGTAGAGTATTGTAGATTGTAGTTAAGAAGCATGTAAGAAGCATGTAGATTGTATTGTAGTTAGTAGAGTATTGTAGATTGTAGTTAAGAAGCATGTAGAAGCATGCAGATTGTAGAGTAGTTAGTAGAGTATTGTAGATTGTAGTTAAGAAGCATGTAAGAGGCATGTAGATTGTAGAGTAGTTAGTAGAGTATTGTAGATTGTAGTTAAGAAGCATGTAGAAGCATGTAGATTGTAGAGTAGTTAGTAGAGTATTGTAGATTGTAGTTAAGAAGCATGTAGAAGCATGTATATTGTAGAGTAGTTAGTAGAGTATTGTAGATTGTAGTTAAGAAGCATGTAAGAAGCATGTAGATTGTAGAGTAGTTAGTAGAGTATTGTAGATTGTAGTTAAGAAGCATGTAGAAGCATGTAGATTGTAGAGTAGTTAGTAGAGTATTGTAGATTGTAGTTAAGAAGCATGTCGAAGCACGTAGATTGCTCCGCACATACAGCAGCAGAGTGGGTGGTTTGCTTTGCCCCGGTGGTCCACTACACTCCACGTTTCCTTACCTACCCTAATGTGGCAACCACGGTAACTTGAGCAGCCTTCTGGCAGCCTGCTGGGGATCACGGACTCCCAGCATGGACGCCAGCTCCCCCCGCCAATATGACGCAATTTGGTCACACCGGTACCCCTCCCCCTGCTGCGATGGCATCTCTCATGTTGAGTTAAGTCGCTGTCCGACCGACAGCTGACCTGCAGCTGAATCGCCCGCCGTGCCCGAAGGTCGGCAGGCTGCATAAAAATCGTGCCGCCGTTCTCTTGTGAATTTCTGGGGGCGGGCCTGCATGACAGGGGGGATTTCAAGATAGCATAGACGCATCACGGTACTGAGTCAGACGCAAGGAATGGGCTGTTGGCAAGAGGCTGGAATTATTGGTTTAACCCGCGCACCGGTGGGCCTCTGAGACAACTTCGCCCTGGTGGGGTGGGGGCGGGGGGGGGGGGTCAAAATGACCGCCCCCTCAAACTCGAAAACTAAAAGGGATAGAAAGACGCGGAAAGAGTGTTCGAAAACTCTCGACAAGGACATTCGAAGTTACTTCAAGTATGTTTGGACTCAGGTCAATATTGAGGTCGCCAGAGGTCATCAAAGGTCAAATTTTTTCCAAATACATGACTTTGCTCTTGAAACCCGCAAATATCTCGGGAACTATGCCAGCTAGGAACACACGGAAACAACAATCGAAAGCTCATAAAAAATGCAATCCAACTTGGTATCATCAAATTTAAGCGCAGTGCAATAGTTTAGGATACAGAGGTCTCCAAAGGTCACGAGGACATTTTTTCCA
>JAXIVJ010018421.1:17500-23287 GCA_036785665.1 Chirona hameri | reverse complement strand
TGAACCAAAGCAATGCAATCGACAAATTTTCCTCAACGCGCCGTTTCAATTCTGGGAGGTTTCCTGGCGAGTCGGAATCAGAAACTGGGCGTCATCGCGTACAGTACCATCTTTCCGTGCGGCATATGTTGTGACAAGGTCATTAGTAAATACGAGGTATAGCACTGGGCCCAAGATCGATC
The DNA here is from genome assembly GCA_036785665.1 of Chirona hameri. Classification (NCBI taxonomy): domain Eukaryota; kingdom Metazoa; phylum Arthropoda; class Thecostraca; order Balanomorpha; family Balanidae; genus Chirona; species Chirona hameri. The sequence continues at coordinate 23,105 of JAXIVJ010018421.1, read as the reverse complement.
CCTGCACCACTCCCATGGGTTACCGGCAGCTCGACACCTGTTCCGCCTCTAACAGATTGAGTGCGACCGGAAAGCCACGCACGGAACCACCTGTGTGACCTCTGGCCTTTGATGACCTCTGGTGACCTCAATATTGACCTGAACCAAAAAATGTCGAAATAGTTTCAAAGTTATTTTTGATGAGCTTTCGAATCGTGTTTTCGGTTTTCCAATGAGGAAAATTTGACAACGAAAAGGTGCACCAAGATTAGAAGTGAGAAGATTGCCAAAACAAAATATTTGGTTTCGCACCCCCCCCCCCCCCCCCCCCACCACAACACACACACTTTAAAATCGTTCACGGGGCCCCTGTCCCGGATATATTGTATGTTCCAGGCATGCAAGGGCAAATGTTTGACGACCCGTATCGCCAGAAATTTATGACATGGGTGTAAATTGCATGGGTTTTGCCATGTACCTATACATAAAGTGGCATTCTACAAGATGGTGCTGGATGGTTTTTCGTGTTTTTTTTAATGGCAAAATGTTTGATTTTTGCTAAGTTTGAAACTTGTTTAGAACCCCCTAGTACTCCGAAGTTGCAATTTATAACTTATAGCAACATAATCGTTTCTGTCCCGCACCTGTAGTTCAGGAGGGAGAGCGTGGGCTTCTAACCTCAAACCGGTGTGGCAGGCCGGGTTTGAGTGGCTTTGGCGGGCTGCTCGGGCTGCTTGCCGTCCCCCAGTGCCGACTGCCGGAAGCTGGCGGCGCCGCCCGGCCCGTTCGGAAGCTCGTGACCGGACAGCCGAAGAGCCGGTGTCAGCGGCGGCTGACCGGGGGCGCTGCTTGGTGGCCCCACCCGCCACCAAGCAGCGCGGCCGCGGTGCGGGCAGCGCAGCGTCACAGTTCTTGCGCGGCCGGCTCGATTTCTGGTCAAGATGGAGATCGGCCGGGACGCGTGGGACGCGTGGGGCGCTGCTGGTGGCGCTCACTGCTCGTGAGTGTGACGCGGCTGGCCAGGCGTCGGAACCGGGCCCGGCCAGTACACTGGTCCGGCTGGTCAGAAATCCAGCTGGGCCTGGCCTGACCAGCGCTGGCATGTAGAGAGATCCGCAGCAGAACGCTGCAGCAGCAGGAGGCATCACCGAAGAAACTCGGATACCCAGCCCGGCCCGGCATGTGGTCAGACAGGGGAAAACGGGCAGACTGGTCGCTGCATATGTGTCAAGCCGACTGATGAAGTTTCTCGGAAATGGGTCAGTAATGACTCTCGCCACACCTGTATGTACGTACATCCCAGAAACGGCTGTCGGTCCAAGAGGTGTCGGATCATATCAAATCTCGTGATAAACATTTGAAGTGGATCTATATAGCATCCTATAGGATCATGTATCAGACAAGATCTCATGTCGAAATTACACAGTAATTTTAGTGTCTATCGATATATGCAGTTTTGGTGGCATTAAACTCAAATAATAATAACAATCATCACCAGCATCATCATCATCATCATCATTATCAATTACTTATCATATCATTATCATTATCATCATCATCATCATCATCATCATCATCATCATCATCATCATCATCATCATCATCATCATCATCATCATCATCATCATCATCAAAATGTGACAGGAAATATAAGCTCTTCCTAATTATGTTTTCAACAAACAGCTGAATGCTGATAATGTTGTTTTTTTACTGGCGGCAAACTTACACATCACAATGGGGGGGGGGGGACAAAAGTAAAACCTGATTTCACGACATCAAATAATGAATCAATTGAAGAAAAGATAATGTGATAAAATATATGGTTCAAATTCAGAATCAATGCAAGAGCATGTTATGCATGTTAGAATTATGAGCATTGGATCTTAATGATGGATCCGACATCTCTTGACAAAAGTTGGCCACGCGGATCAGGGGTATCGAAGGATCCTTCAGAAAAGGGTGCTTACATCTCTGATCCCAGTGCCTCCCTCGACATTTTGCTTTGCAAAGCGTATACAAATCCTCTGTAGAACCGGAATCCTCTAGACCATGTGATCTGTTTTGTAATCCACCGCATGGCTTACATTGCAAATTAGTGCTAAACCCTATGTTTAGTTGGCCTGTATTTGTCCTACACTCTGTCCAAGGTAGTGGCAGGCGAAGCATGTGTGCTTTTGTGATCATGCCAGGCGGCTGCCGGATATGTCTAACGCACTGCTACTAGCGGGCTATTTCAGACATTACCCAAGGATATCAGAGTCGCTGAGGTTCATCGTGGATTGCATTGGCACTGGTCTAGGTCTGGCTCGGGATTGTCGGACAGTTAGAGTCACCTACTCTCTCTAACTCTCTCTCTTCATCTCCATTCTTCTCTCTTCATCACTCTCTCTCTCTCTCTCTCACTCTCTCTCTCTCTCTCCTCTCTCTCTCTCTCTCTCTCTCTCTCTCTCTTCTCTCTCTCTCTCTCTCCTCTCATCTCCTTCTCTCTCTCTCTCCTCTCTCTCTCTCTCACTCTCTCTCTCTCTCTATCCTCTCTCTCTCTCTCACTCTCTCTCTCATCTCTTCTCTCTCTCCTCTCTCTCTCTCTCTCTCTCCTCTCTCCCGCTTCTCACCGCCTCTCCCGCTCTCTCCCGCTCTCACCGCACTCCCGCTCTCCCGCTCTCCCCGCTCTCTCCGCTCTCCCCGCTCTCCAGCCTCTCCCGCTCTCCCGCTCTCCCGCTCTCCCCTCGCTATCCGCTCTCCGCTCTCCCGCTCCTCCCCGCTCTCCCGCTCGTCCCGCTCTCACCGCTCTCTCCCGCTCTCTCCGCTCTCTCCCGCTCTCCTCCCGCTCTCTCCGCTCTCCCGCTCATCCCGCTCTACCCGCTCTCACCGCTCTCCCGCTCTCCCTCTCTCCCGCTCACCCCGCCTCTCCCGCTCTCCCCGCTCACCGCTCTCCGCTCTCCCGCTCTCCCCGCTCTCCCGCTCTCCCGCTCTCCCGCTCTCCAGCTCTCCAGCTCTCCCGCTCTCCCCCGCTCTCCCGCTCTCCCGCTCTCCCGCTCTCTCCGCTCTCACCCATCTGCGTGGTGACCGACACCGGGGTGCCCGATAACTGTACCAGGAGGACGGATCGCCCTGAAGGTGACTGATCCGGCTCGTTATGCGAGTTAGTCGTTTGTTGACGGCTCGGCCGAGACGGATGCGGATGAAGTAACTCATGTAGGTACTTGAAGTAATGAATGAATTAGTTATCCGAAAACTGCCTCGCTTTGCAAAATGTGAACGCATTTGGGCAGAACTTGAAGGAATTGGCTATCATTTTGTATTTTATCAATTTAGTCCGATGCCTTTTGAATGGATAGATTTCCGAGGTCACGACCCGGCATAAACAGTCTGATCAGATACAGACGGATGCGGATGAAGTAACTCATGTACGAGAGATGAAACTTGATTCGCAAAAAAAAAACACTTCCTGACTTCCTGTTACTTCCAAACTTCCTGTTACCTACCAGAATGCAAAGTGAATTAAATGAAATGCTGTGTGTCGTCACAGCGCTCACTGAGCACGTGTCTTTCACTACGCCCACATCCGGCTTTTACCTTCCGATTAGCGGAAGGCACGCATTCGAGGTCACGTGGAGCGTTGAGGCGCCGTTTTTGCAGCATTCTTCCAGCTGCACCCGGAGCTAAGTTGTATCGGGAGCTGGCAGCAGCGCGGCTGGGATAAGACTCAGCTGTGTTGGCGTTATCCTGGTGTTGTTAAAGGGACTGTCCCCCCACCTTCCCAAAGTTGTCAAATGTACGCCGCTTGTGGTGAAAAATAGAAGTAATTGCTGCCGAACGCGATTATGACATTTGTTTCTGGCAAACAGTGCTCAATTTCATAAAAAGTTCAGGTTTAATATTTGGGTTCATGACGTCATATTGAGCTCTAGAGAGCTACACGAAAATCCTTTACGCTGCCAAATTATGGCACAATTATTTCGAGACAATTCTGGCGCTTTGAATACAAAACAAACCAATTACCAAACCATTGAAACGTAGCAAATTTCTCCAAGGTTTACCTTAAAACAAGTCTACTACCATCACCATTTGGTAAAGAGCGTCGACGTCATCGACTTTAGACCCGTATTCAAATACACGTAGGGTTTATTCGTTACAATTGTCAAGACCAGGCTCGAATTTATTTTTGATTAGACCTATGTGGTTGTTTTAACTGCTACCCTACTATATTTCAATGCAAATCCAACAACATGGCTATCTCAACTCAAATATAATGTGAAAGGGAGTGTGCCTACTGTTTTGGAATGTCAAAAAAAAAAAATACGGTAAGTAGCTACTTACCGTATTTTTTTTTGACATTCCAAAACAGTAGGCACACTCCCTTTCACATTATATTTGAGTTGAGATAGCCATGTTGTTGGATTTGCATTGCAATATAGTAGGGTAGCAGTTAAAACAACCACATAGGTCTAATCAAAAATAAATTCGAGCCTGGTCTTGACAATTGTAACGAATAAACCCTACGTGTATTTGAATACGGGTCTAAAGTCGATGACGTCGACGCTCTTTACCAAATGGTGATGGTAGTAGACTTGTTTTAAGGTAAACCTTGGAGAAATTTGCTACGTTTCAATGGTTAGGTAATTGGTTTGTTTTGTATTCAAAGCGCCTATAAAATCTATAAAACGATCGCCACTATGGTGATGTTATGTAAAACGGCGCACATAAGAACAATACAATTACGGTCACATCATGCAAGATAGAAAGACAAGTTTTGCACAGCACGTTCTTGCCACTGTGAACTTTATTATGTGCAAGTTTCGTAGCTCTAAATTTATATCTTCAAAAAAAACAAAAAAAATGGCCATCGGCCATCATCGAAACGGCCATCATCGAAAAACAGGATGGCCGTCCAGTTTCTGTTCGGCTGCTGCTATCAGCGTGCACGAGCTGTTTTGTTGAATTGCTATTGGCCGGCGCTAACAATATACTAGCAGTCTAATCGATAGTTGCAGTGCTTCTAGTAGCGGAAGCCCTCTGGAGTCTACCCGATAACTGTTTGCTCCCAGCAAGTTCCTGGAGTCTTGGGAATATCTCAGCAACTAGGGCGAATCTGGAGAACGAAGTCATGGTCAATTCAGAAAATCATGTTCTATAGACCAGTGTCAAAAAACCCAAATAAGCGATGTGAGTAGGCACACTCCCTTTAAGGTGGGACAGTCCCTTTTAGCGACTACATCGCATCTTTGTTATTGGACATATGTTTGTCGACACCAAACCCGGACAGATAATAATATAACCATCTTGCCAGGCAGCAGGCACGTAGCCAGGATTTCGTCCAGGGGGGGGGGGGGGCAGCGCATCGAAAGGGCCCCTTCCCGAGCGTTAAAAGGGCCACTTTCCCAAGCGTTGAAAAGGGCCACTTTCCCAAGCGTTGAAAGGGCCAAACAAAACGGATGAAAAGGCACGTTACAAGGATGGAGAATGCAATATGACGGGTATGGCTGGGCCATACCAACTTTTTGGAGCTGGAGTTAGCAAACTGCCATATCAACTTTGGAACCAGCGACATCAATTTGGGATAAGTTATACCAACTTCGAATATGTGTGGGAGCTCAAGACCTGGAACTCTTAAATAAATTGCGCC
>JAXIVJ010018421.1:10000-12500 GCA_036785665.1 Chirona hameri | reverse complement strand
TGGGTGGGTTTGGCGGCGACATTTGGCGATAATACGGAAATGCGATCTTCACGGTTTCTTCCTAACTGCCTCAAGTATGAAGGAGTTACATCGGTTTACGGTGATTGCAAAAAGTGCAAATTAGTTGATGTTAATGAAATATCATAGAAATTGCATGGCAGAGGCGGTTTCAGGGGCTTGAAAAGGGGTGGTTTCCAGGAAGTATTCAGTGCTTGGCGCGAAGCCAATAGTGCGATGTAAGGAGCATTTATAGCTATCAAGATGTAAAAGATAGCTTCTGCTTCCATTATTTGCATAATTTATTACATATAGAGTTCCAAGGGCGTGTCAGGCACATGGACACATGGAAAGGGGGTGACTGGAATGGTGAGGACGATATGCCAGCGATTACGGTGCAATAGACGGTGAGCTTATAATGATATATGCACATATGAGGCCAGAAAAGTGAATAAAGACATTTTTTGCAGAGGCGCGCTCAGGAATGGAAGAAAGGGAGTCGTATTATTGCAAGGAAACTAAGAGGCATGGGCCTACAATGACATAACATACTGCAGTTTTCGGATGAAACACGCACCATAGAGTACTCTACGAACGATTATAAGATAATAGGCGAGTCCAGGTAGGGTAAAAAGGGGGGGTAAGCAATGTGAATTGAAGTTGTAAGTGAAATAGTCACTGTTGACTAGTTAGTATCATAATAGCGGATAATATACTTATCAAAAAGTCTTGCTCCTCCCCAGTTTGGATCCTGGATACGCCGATGATGAAGTACAACATGCAAAAAGGAACTATCTACGATCAGTAACTTATTTATAGTGCTTGCCTTGCCTGCGGTTATTTTTTTTCTTTCCAATTTGACCTCCCTTTTTCACTAACGTGGTACCGCCTATGGCAAAAAAATATGACTTATAACTGTTTTGTCTAATGTCACAATAACATACCATTTCATTTATTAAAAAAAACATAAAAAATGGTTTTATTACGCATTTACTTCACCCCCATATTGGGTGACCTGCACACGCCTATGATTTTTGCATTTTCAAAAGTCACCGCCATATATCAATTTCCAATTCAATCTCTATCGATTCCCATTGGTTGTGTTAAAATCGGTTGATAAACATAACAGCTGTGTTGGATGACAAATACCATTACAATTTGTAGTTTTTGCCCCCCTGTTGCTCCCCTATCAAAAATGTAGATTTTTTATTATTATTTAGAAATGTAGATCGTGTTGAGGGGAACCAAACCCCGTTTCATTTTTGAAAATCGGACGGGTAGATCTCGAGATCTCCGGGGGTTGGAATCCCCCCCCCCCCCTGTTACAAATAGGGGTAGCCAGGAACCTGTTACAAATAGGGTTAAACGATTCTCGAAACTGGAAAGAGGGCTGCGGGAATTCAACAAGTCAACTCATGCTGTAAAAGCGACGCGAAATTACTATAATTAACTCATGCTGTAAACGCGACGCGAAATCACTTTAATTAACTCATGCTCCGAGTCTATCGCCGAATTTACGTTAAGCTAATCTAACATTAGCGCAACACAATTCGACATGCCCTAAACCCGTCCCGAAGGACAGGGTTAGAGCCTAGCCATAACCACCAAACTGGTCCGACCTACTTCCGTGAAACGCCTGACCCGAGTGAGAGCGATTCCTCGCTGCGCCGCCTCTCCTGGGCTCGCCGCGCGCTACCCGTTCGAGGCCATTTCTGCCGCTTCTAACTCCCTCCAATAATACGGTTCCCGTCTCCGGCCGGGCGTCCGTCTGCCCTACCGCGGACTCCACAAGGTTAAGGGTGAGGCTCAGTAGATTCAGGGATCACTTTGACATTCCTGAATCTACTGAGCAGTGAGCAAGCAGTATGTCCTAAATGTGGATCTGCCTATTTCATTTTCATTGCAAGTGAAAATCAGGCCTTTGGGATGACCTAATACTGATATCATTGAGAGTGAGACTCGTGCAACTCCAGCCATTTTGCAACAGTGTAATATACTGATGTTGGAAAATAAGGTTAGCGCACACCTATTTCCTTTAGGGATCCTTTCAAGGTAAGAGAGTGCCCTGCCCTTTTGACGTCCCCAATTATTTTCTATTGATGCTATTAAGATATGTCATGACATGATGAATTTGTTCTGATACTGAACAACTCATATAAGGTGATTTCAAACAACCCAAACTTATGATATTTAGGTATTGTAATTGTGACACGTGGCCCATGCTATGCATTCTTATATGTTTCATGTTCATTGCAATGCCTTTTTATTTTTATTTTTGAAATTGTCATCTCTTTTAGGAAATGTTGTAAAACATTGGTAGGGCTCATTGGTATAGGCATTGGTAGGGGCATTGGTAGGGCTCAAATGAACATTAGTAGGGCTTGGGCCCTACCAATGTTCATTTGAATATCGCCTTCCCGACAGCCATATGAACTTCAGAAATAATATTATGCGTTTAATGAGTCCCGTAAAGCCAAGCCCCTTCAACTCATATGGCTCTAAA
>JAXIVJ010018421.1:2500-5000 GCA_036785665.1 Chirona hameri | reverse complement strand
CTATCTATCTATCTATCTATCTATCTATCTATCTATCTATCTATCTATCTATCTATCTATCTATCTATCTATCTATCTATCTATCTATCTATCTATCTATCTATCTATCTATCTATCTATCTATCTATCTATCTATCTATCTATCTATCTATCTATCTATCTATCTATCTATCTATCTATCTATCTATCTATCTATCTATCTATCTATCTATCTATCTATCTATCTATCTATCTATCTATCTATCTATCTATCTATCTATCTATCTATCTATCTATCTATCTATCTATCTATCTATCTATCTATCTATCTATCTATCTATCTATCTATCTATCTATCTATCTATCTATCTATCTATCTATCTATCTATCTATCTATCTATCTATCTATCTATCTATCTATCTATCTATCTATCTATCTATCTATCTATCTATCTATCTATCTATCTATCTATCTATCTATCTATCTATCTATCTATCTATCTATCTATCTATCTATCTATCTATCTATCTATCTATCTATCTATCTATCTATCTATCTATCTATCTATCTATCTATCTATCTATCTATCTATCTATCTATCTATCTATCTATCTATCTATCTATCTATCTGTCTGTCTGTCTGTCTGTCTGTCTGTCTGTCTGTCTGTCTGTCTGTCTGTCTGTCTGTCTGTCTGTCTGTCTGTCTGTCTGTCTGTCTGTCTGTCTGTCTGTCTGTCTGTCTGTCTGTCTGTCTGTCTGTCTGTCTGTCTGTCTGTCTGTCTGTCTGTCTGTCTGTCTGTCTGTCTGTCTGTCTGTCTGTCTGTCTGTCTGTCTGTCTGTCTGTCTGTCTGTCTGTCTGTCTGTCTGTCTGTCTGTCTGTCTGTCTGTCTGTCTGTCTGTCTGTCTGTCTGTCTGTCTGTCTGTCTGTCTGTCTGTCTGTCTGTCTGTCTGTCTGTCTGTCTGTCTGTCTGTCTGTCTGTCTGTCTGTCTGTCTGTCTGTCTGTCTGTCTGTCTGTCTGTCTGTCTGTCTGTCTGTCTGTCTGTCTGTCTGTCTGTCTGTCTGTCTGTCTGTCTGTCTGTCTGTCTGTCTGTCTGTCTGTCTGTCTGTCTGTCTGTCTGTCTGTCTGTCTGTCTGTCTGTCTGTCTGTCTGTCTGTCTGTCTGTCTGTCTGTCTGTCTGTCTGTCTGTCTGTCTGTCTGTCTGTCTGTCTGTCTGTCTGTCTGTCTGTCTGTCTGTCTGTCTGTCTGTCTGTCTGTCTGTCTGTCTGTCTGTCTGTCTGTCTGTCTGTCTGTCTGTCTGTCTGTCTGTCTGTCTGTCTGTCTGTCTGTCTGTCTGTCTGTCTGTCTGTCTGTCTGTCTGTCTGTCTGTCTGTCTGTCTGTCTGTCTGTCTGTCTGTCTGTCTGTCTGTCTGTCTGTCTGTCTGTCTGTCTGTCTGTCTGTCTGTCTGTCTGTCTGTCTGTCTGTCTGTCTGTCTGTCTGTCTGTCTGTCTGTCTGTCTGTCTGTCTGTCTGTCTGTCTGTCTGTCTGTCTGTCTGTCTGTCTGTCTGTCTGTCTGTCTGTCTGTCTGTCTGTCTGTCTGTCTGTCTGTCTGTCTGTCTGTCTGTCTGTCTGTCTGTCTGTCTGTCTGTCTGTCTGTCTGTCTGTCTGTCTGTCTGTCTGTCTGTCTGTCTGTCTGTCTGTCTGTCTGTCTGTCTGTCTGTCTGTCTGTCTGTCTGTCTGTCTGTCTGTCTGTCTGTCTGTCTGTCTGTCTGTCTGTCTGTCTGTCTGTCTGTCTGTCTGTCTGTCTGTCTGTCTGTCTGTCTGTCTGTCTGTCTGTCCTGTCTGTCTGTCTGTCTGTCTGTCTGTCTGTCTGTCTGTCTGTCTGTCTGTCTGTCTGTCTGTCTGTCTGTCTGTCTGTCTGTCTGTCTGTCTGTCTGTCTGTCTGTCTGTCTGTCTGTCTGTCTGTCTGTCTGTCTGTCTGTCTGTCTGTCTGTCTGTCTGTCTGTCTGTCTGTCTGTCTGTCTGTCTGTCTGTCTGTCTGTCTGTCTGTCTGTCTGTCTGTCTGTCTGTCTGTCTGTCTGTCTGTCTGTCTGTCTGTCTGTCTGTCTGTCTGTCTGTCTGTCTGTCTGTCTGTCTGTCTGTCTGTCTGTCTGTCTGTCTGTCTGTCTGTCTGTCTGTCTGTCTGTCTGTCTGTCTGTCTGTCTGTCTGTCTGTCTGTCTGTCTGTCTGTCTGTCTGTCTGTCTGTCTGTCTGTCTGTCTGTCTGTCTGTCTGTCTGTCTGTCTGTCTGTCTGTCTGTCTGTCTGTCTGTCTGTCTGTCTGTCTGTCTGTCTGTCTGTCTGTCTGTCTGTCTGTCTGTCTGTCTGTCTGTCTGTCTGTCTGTCTGTCTGTCTGTCTGTCTGTCTGTCTGTCTGTCTGTCTGTCTGTCTGTCTGTCTGTCTGTCTGTCTGTCTGTCTGTCTGTCTGTCTGTCTGTCTGTCTGTCTGTCTGTCTGTCTGTCTGTCTGTCTGTCTGTCTGTCTGTCTATCTATCTATCTATCTA
>JAXIVJ010018420.1:0-23288 GCA_036785665.1 Chirona hameri | reverse complement strand
GCTCACCAGTCACCACTACCCCTCCCCATCCTCCCCTCAACAGCTCACCAGTCACCAGTACCCCTCCCCATCCTCCCCTCAACAGCTCAACAGCCCACCCAGTCACCACTACCCCTCCTCCCCTCAACAGCTCACCAGTCACCACTACCCCTCCACATCCTCCCCTCAACTCGCTAGTCACCCTACCCCTCCCCATCCTCCCCTCAACAGCTCACCAGTCACCACTACCCCTCCCCATCCTCCTCTCAACAGCTCACCAGTCCACCACTACCCCTCCCCATCCTCCCCTCAACAGCTCAACAGTCACCACCCCCCCCCCCCTCCCCCCCCCCCACATCCTCCCCTCAACAGCTCACCAGTCACCACTACCCCTCCACATCCTCCCTCGACAACTCACCAGTCACCACTACCCCTCCCCATCCTCCCCTCAACAGCTCACCAGTCACCATTACACTCCTCCACATCCTCCCTCAACAACTCACCAGTCACCACTACCCCTCCTCCCCCTCAACAAGCTCACCAGTCACCACTACCCCTCCTCCATCCTCCCCAACAACGTCACCAGTCACCACTACCCCTCCCCATCCCCCCTCAACAGCTCACCAGTCACCACTACCCCCTCCCCATCCTCCCCTCAACAGCTCACCAGTCACCACTACCCCCTCCTCCCCTCAACAACTCACCAGTCACCACTACCCCTCCTCCCTTCAACAACTCACCAGTCACCACTACCCCTCCCCCATCCTCCCCTCAACAGCTCACCAGTCACCACTACCCCTCCACATCCTCCCCTCAACAGCTCACCAGTCACCACTACCCCTCCCCATCCTCCCCTCAACAGCTCACCAGTCACCACTACCCCTCACCCATCCTCCCCTCAACAGCTCACCAGTCACCACTACCCCTCCACATCCTCCCCTCAACTCGCCAGTCACCACTACCCCTCACCCATCCTCTCATCAACAGCTCACCAGTCACCACTACCCCTCCACATCCTCCCCTCAACTCGCCAGTCACCACTACCCCTCCCCATCCCCCCTCAACAGCTCACCAGTCACCACTACCCCTCCCCATTCTCCCCTCAACAGCTCACCAGTCACCACTACCCCTCACTCATCCTCCCCTCAACAGCTCACCAGTCACCACTACCCCTCCTCCATCCTCCCCTCAACAGCTCACCAGTCACCACTACCCCTCCCCATCCTCCCCTCAACAGCTCACCAGTCACCACTACCCCTCCCCATCCTCCCCTCAACAGCTCACCAGTCACCACTACCCCTCCCCCTTCCTCCTCTCAACAGCTCACCGTCACCACTACCCCTCCCCATCCTTCCCTCAACAGCTCACCAGTCACCACTACCCCTCCCCATCCTCCCCTCAACAGCTCACCAGTCACCACTAACCCCTCATCCATCCTCCCCTCAACAGCCCACCAGTCACCAGTCACCACTAACCCTCCATCCTCCCCTCAACAGCTCACCAGTCACCACTACCCCTCCCCATCCTCCCCTCAACAGCTCACCAGTCACCACTAACCCCTCCTCCATCCTCCCTCAACAACTCACCAGTCACCACTACCCCTCCTCCCCTCAACAGCTCGCCAGTCACCACTACCCCTCCCCATACTCCCCTCAACAGCTCACCAGTCACCACTACCCCTCCTCCCCTCAACAGCTCACCAGTCACCACTACCCCTCCTCCATCCTCCCCTCAACAGCTCACCAGTCACCAATACCCCTCCCCATCTTCCCACCAACAGCTCGCCAGTCACCACTACCCCTCCCCCATCCTCCCCTCAACAGTCACCACTACCCCTCCACATCCTCCTCTCAACAGCTCACCAGTCACCACTACCCCTCCACATCCTCCTCTCAACAGCTCACCAGTCACCACTACCCCTCCTCCATCCTCCCCTCAACAGCTCACCAGTCACCACTACCCCTCCACAACCTCCCTCAACAACTCACCAGTCACCACTACCCCTCCCCATCCTCCTCTCAACAGCTCACCAGTCACCACTACCCCTCCACCCCTCAACAGCTCACCAGTCACCACTACCCCTCCCCATCCTCCTCTCAACAGCTCACCAGTCACCACTACCCCTCCCCATCCTCCCCTCAACAGTCACCACTACCCCTCCACATCCTCCTCTCAACAGCTCACCACTACCCCTCCCCCATCCTCCCCTCAACAGCTCACCAGTCACCACTACCCCTCCCCATCCTCCCCTCAACAACTCACCAGTCACCACTACCCCTCCACATCCTCCTCTCAACAGCTCACCAGTCACCACTACCCCTCCACATCCTCCTCTCAACAGCTCACCAGTCACCACTACCCCTCCCCATCCTCCCCTCAACAGCCCAACAGTCACCACTACCCCTCCACATCCTCCCCTCAACAGTCACCAGTCACCACTACCCCTCCACATCCTCCTCTCAACAGCTCACCAGTCACCACTACCCCTCCACATCCTCCTCTCAACAGCTCACCAGTCACCACTACCCCTCCACCCCTCAACAGCTCACCAGTCACCACTAGCCCTCCCCATCCTCCCCTCAACAGCTCACCAGTCACCACTACCCCTCCTCATCCTCCCCTCAACAACTCACCAGTCACCACTACCCCTCCGCATCCTCCTCTCAACAGCTCACCAGTCACCACTACCCCTCCACATCCTCCTCTCAACAGCTCACCAGTCACCACTACCCCTCCACCCCTCAACAGCTCACCAGTCACCACTACCCCTCCCCATCCTCCCCTCAACAGCTCAACAATCACCACTACCCATCCACATCCTCCCCTCAACAGTCACCACTACCCCTCCACATCGTCCTCTCAACAGCTCACCAGTCACCACTACCCCTCCCCCATCCTCCCCTCAACAGCTCACCAGTCACCACTACCCCTCCACATCCTCCCCTCAACAGCTCACCAGTCACCACTACCCCTCCACATCCTCCCCTCAACAGCTCACCAGTCACCACTACCCCTCCCCATCCTCCCCTCAACAGCTCACCAGTCACCACTACCCCTCCACATCCTCCCCTCAACAGCTCGCCAGTCACCACTACCCCTCCCCATCCCCCCTCAACAGCTCACCACAACCCCTCCACCATCCTCCCCTCAACAGCTCACCAGTCACCACTACCCCTCCCCATCCTCCCCTCAACAGCTCACCAGTCACCACTAACTCCTCCACATCCTCCCTCAACAACTCACCAGTCACCACTACCCCTCCTCCCCTCAACAGCTCACCAGTCACCACTAACCCCTCCTCCATCCTCCCTCAACAACTCACCAGTCACCACTACCCCTCCCCATCCTCCCCTCAACAGCTCACCAGTCACCACTAACTCCTCCACATCCTCCCTCAACAACTCACCAGTCACCACTACCCCTCCTTCCCTCAACAGCTCACCAGTCACCACTAACCCCTCCTCCATCCTCCCTCAACAGCTCACCAGTCACCACTACCCCTCCCTCCCCTCAACAGCTCACCAGTCACCACTACCCCTCCTCCATCCTCCCCTCAACAGCTCACCAGTCCCCACTACCCCTCCACATCCTCCCCTCAACAACTCACCAGTCACCACTACCCCTCCTCCCCTCAACAGCTCACCAGTCACCACTACCCCTCCCCATCCTCCCATCAACAGCTCACCAGTCACCACTACCCCTCCCCATCCTCCCCTCAACAGCTCACCAGTCACCACTACCCCTCCCCATCCTCCCCTCAACAGCTCACCAGTCACCAGTACCCCTCCCCATCCTCCCCTCAACAGCTCAACAGCCCACCAGTCACCACTACCCCTCCTCCCCTCAACAGCTCACCAGTCACCACTACCCCTCCACATCCTCCCCTCAACTCGCTAGTCACCACTACCCCTCCCCCATCCTCCCCTCAACACCTCACCAATCACCACTACCCCTCCCCTTCCTCCTATCAATTCACCAGTCACCACTACCCCTCCCCATCCTCCCCTCAACAGCTCACCAGTCACCACTACCCCTCCCCATCCTCCCCTTAACAGCTCACCAGTCACCACTACCCCTCCCCATCCTCCCCTTAACAGCCCACCAGTCACCACTACCCATCACCCATCCTCCCCTAACCAGCTCACCAGTCACCACTACCCCTCCACATCCTCCCCTCAACCCGCCAGTCACCACTACCCCTCCCCATCCCCCCTCAACAGCTCACCAGTCACCACTACCCCTCCCCATCCTCCCCTCAACAGCTCACCAGTCACCACTACCCCTCCCCATCCTCCTCTCAACAGCTCACCAGTCACCACTACCCCTCCCATCCTCCCCTCAACAGCTCACCAGTCACCACTAACCCTCCACATCCTCCCCTCAACAGCTCACCAGTCACCAGTCACCACTACCCCTCCCCATCCTCCCCTCAACAGCTCAACAGTCACCACTACCCCCCCCCCCCCCACCCACATCCTCCCCTCAACAGCTCACCAGTCACCACTACCTCTCCACATCCTCCCTCAACAACTCACCAGTCACCACTACCCCTCCCCATCCTCCCCTCAACAGCTCACCAGTCACCATTAACTCCTCCACATCCTCCCTCAACAACTCACCAGTCACCACTACCCCTCCTCCCCTCAACAGCTCACCAGTCACCACTACCCCTCCACATCCTCCCTCAACAACTCACCAGTCACCACTACTCCTCCACATCCTCCCCTCAACTCGTCACCACTACCCCTCCTCCATCCTCCCCTCAACAGCTCACCAGTCACCACTACCCCTCCCCATCCTCCCCTTAACAGCCCACCAGTCACCACTACCCATCACCCATCCTCCCCTAACCAGCTCACCAGTCACCACTACCCCTCCACATCCTCCCCTCAACTCGCCAGTCACCAATACCCCTCCCCATCCCCCCTCAACAGTTCACCAGTCACCACTACCCCTCCCCATCCTCCCCTCAACAGCTCAACAGCTCAACAGCTCACCAGTCACCACTACCCCTCCCCATCCTCCTCTCAACAGCTCACCAGTCACCACTACCCCTCCCCATCCTCCCCTCAACAGCTCACCAGTCACCACTACCCCTCCACATCCTCCCCTCAACAGCTCACCAGTCACCACTACCCCTCCCCATCCTCCCCTCAACAGCTCAACAGACACCACTAACCCCCCCCCCCCCCCCCCACATCCTCCCCCCTCCCCTCAACAGCTCACCAGTCACCACTACCCCTCCACATCCTCCCTCAACAACTCACCAGTCACCACTACCCCTCCCCATCCTCCCCTCAACAGCTCACCAGTCACCATTAACTCCTCCACATCCTCCCTCAACAACTCACCAGTCACCACTACCCCTCCTCCCCTCAACAGCTCACCAGTCACCACTAACCCCTCCTCCATCCTCCTCAACAACTCACCAGTCACCACTACCCCTCCCCATCCCCCCTCAACAGCTCACCAGTCACCACTACCCCTCCTCCCCTCAACAACTCACCAGTCACCACTACCCCTCCTCCCTTCAACAACTCACCAGTCACCACATACCCCTCCCCCATCCTCCCCTCAAACAGCTCACCAGTCACCACTACCCCTCCCATCCTCCCCTCAACAGCTCACCAGTCACCACTACCCCTCACCATCCCCTCAACAGCTCACCAGTCACCACTACCCCTCACCCATCCTCCCCTTCAACAGCTCACCAGTCACCACTACCCCTCCACATCCTCCCCTCAACTCGCCAGTCACCACTACCCCTCACCCATCCTCTCATCAACAGCTCACCAGTCACCACTACCCCTCCACATCCTCCCCTCAACTCGCCAGTCACCACTACCCCTCCCCATCCCCCCTCAACAGCTCACCAGTCACCACTACCCCTCCCCATCCTCCCTCAACAGCTCACCAGTCACCACTACCCCTCGCTCATCCTCCCCTCAACAGCTCACCAGTCACCACTACCCCTCCTCCATCCTCCCCTCAACAGCCTCACCAGTCACCACTACCCCTCCCCATCCTCCCCTCAACAGCTCACCAGTCACCACTACCCCTCCCCATCCTCCCTCAACAGCTCACCAGTCACCACTACCCCTCCCCCTTCCTCCTCTCACAGCTCACCGTCACCACTACCCCTCCCCATCCTTCCCTCAACAGCTCACCAGTCACCACTACCCCTCCCCATCCTCCCTCAACAGCCTCACCAGTCACCACTAACCCCTCATCCATCCTCCCTCAACAGCTCACCAGTCACCAGTCACACTAACCCTCCATCCTCCCCTCAACAGCTCTCACCAGTCACACTACCCCTCCCCATCCTCCCCTCAACAGCTCACCAGTCACCACTAACCCTCCTCCATCCTCCCTCAACAACTCACCAGTCACCACTACCCCTCCTCCCCTCAACAGCTCGCCAGTCACCACTACCCCTCCCCATACTCCCCTCAACAGCTCACCAGTCACCACTACCCCTCCTCCCCTCAACAGCTCACAGTCACCACTACCCCTCCTCCATCCTCCCCTCAACAGCTACCAGTCACCAATACCCCTCCCCCATCTTCCCATCAACAGCTCGCCAGTCACCACTACCCCTCCCCCATCCTCCCCTCAACAGTCACCACTACCCCTCCACATCCTCCTCTCAACAGCTCACCAGTCACCACTACCCCTCCACATCCTCCTCTCAACAGCTCACCAGTCACCACTACCCCTCCTCCATCCTCCCCTCAACAGCTCACCAGTCACCACTACCCCTCCACATCCTCCCTCAACAACTCACCAGTCACCACTACCCCTCCCATCCTCCTCTCAACAGCTCACCAGTTACACTACCCCTCCACCCCTCAACAGCTCACCAGTCACCACTACCCCTCCCCATCCTCATCTCAACAGCTCACCAGTCACCACTACCCCTCCCCATCCTCCCCTCACAGTCACCACTACCCCTCCACATCCTCCTCTCAACAGCTCACCAGTCACCACTACACCCTCCCCCATCCTCCCCTCAACAGCTCACCAGTCACCACTACCCCTCCCCATCCTCCCCTCAACAACTCACCAGTCACCATACCCCTCCACATCCTCCTCTCAACAGCTCACCAGTACCACTACCCCTCCACATCCTCCTCTCAACAGCTCACCAGTCACCACTACCCCTCCCCATCCTCCCCTCAACAGCCCAACAGTCACCACTACCCCTCCACATCCTCCCCTCAACAGTCACCAGTCACACTACCCCTCCACATCCTCTCTCAACAGCTCACCGTCACACTACCCTCCACATCCTCCTCTCAACAGCTCACCAGTCACCCACTACCCCTCCACCCCTCAACAGCTCACCAGTCACCACTACCCTCCCATCCTCCCCTCAACAGCTCACCAGTCACCACTACCCTCCCCATCCTCCCCTCAACAACTCACCAGTCACACTACCCCTCCACATCCTCCTCTCAACAGCTCACAGTCACCACTACCCTCCACATCCTCCTCTCAACAGCTCACCAGTCACCACTACCCTCCACCCCTCAACAGCTCACCAGTCACCAGTCACCACTACCCCTCCCCCACCCTCCCCTCAACAGCTCAACAATCACCACTACCCATCCACATCCTCCCCTCAACAGTCACCACTACCCCTCCACATCCTCCTCTCAACAGCCTCACCAGTCACCACTAACCCTCCCATCCTCCCTCAACAGCTCACCAGTCACCACTACCCCTCCACATCCTCCCCTCAACAGCTCACCAGTCACCACTACCCCCTCCCATCCTCCCTCAACAGCTCACCAGTCACCACTACCCCTCCCCATCCTCCCCTCAACAGCTCACCAGTCACCACTACCCTCCACATCCTCCCCCTCAACAGCTCGCCAGTCACCACTACCCCCTCCCCATCCCCCCCTCAACAGCTCACCACAACCCCTCCCACCATCCTCCCCTCAACAGCTCACCAGTCACCACTACCCTCCCCATCCTCCCCTCAACAGCCTCACCAGTCACCACTAACTCCTCCACATCCTCCCTCAACAACTCACCCGTCACCACTACCCCTCCTCCCCTAACAGCCTCACCACAGGTCACCACTAACCCCTCCTCCATCCTCCCTCAACAACTCACCAGTCACCACTACCATCCCCCACTCCTCCCCTCAACAGCTCACCAGTCAACCAACTAACTCCTCCACATCCTCCTCAAACAACTCACCAGGTCACCACTACCCCTCCTTCCCTCAACAGCTCACCAGTCACCACTAACCCCTCCTCCATCCTCCCCTCACCAGCTCACCAGTCACCACTACCCCTCCCCTCCCCTCAACAGCTCACCAGTCACCACTACCCCTCCTCCATCCTCCCCTCAACAGCTCACCAGTCCCCACTACCCCTCCACATCCTCCCTCAACAACTCACCAGTCACCACTACCCTCCTCCCCACAACCACCCTCACCAATCACCCCTACCCCTCCCCTTCCTCCTATCAATTCACCAGTCACCACTACCCTCCCCATCTCCCCTCAACAGTCACAGTCACACTACCCTCCCATCCTCCCCTTAACCGCCCACCAGTCAACACTACCCATCACCCATCCTCCCCTAACCAGCTCACCAGTCACCACTACCCCTCCACATCCTCCCCTCAACTCACCAGTCACCACTACCCCTCCCCATCCTCCCCCCTCAACAGCCTCACAGTCACCATTAACTCCTACCACATCCTCCCCTCAACAACTCACCATGTCACCACTACCCCTCCTCCCACTCAAAAGTCACCAGACACCACTAGCCCCTCCTCCCATCCTCCCTCAACAACTCCCAGTCACCACTACCCCCTCCCCCATCCCCCCTCAACAGCTCACCAGTACACCCTACCCCTCCCCATCCTCCCCCTCAACAGCTCACCAGTCACCACTACCCCTCCCCTCAACAGCTCACCAGTCACCACTTACCCCCTCCTCCCCACAACTCACAACAACAACTCACCAGTTCACCACCTGACCCCTCCCCCCATCCTCCCCTCAACAGCTCAACCAGTCACCACTACCCCTCCACATCCTCCCCTCAACAGCTCACCATCACCACTACCCCTCCCATCCTCCCTCAACAGCTCACCAGTCACCACTACCCCCTCTCCTCTCAACAGCTCACCAGTCACCACTACCCCTCCACATCCTCCCCCTCAACTCGCCAGTCACCACCTACCCCTCACCCATCCTCTCATCAACAGCTCACCAGTCACCACTACCCCTCCACATCCTCCCCTCAACTCGCCAGTCACCACCTACCCCTCCCCATCCCCCCTCAACAGCTCACCAGTCACCACTACCCCTCACTCATCCTCCCCCTCAACAGCTCACCAGTCACCACTACCCCTCTCCATCCTCCCTCAACAGCTCACCAGTCACCACTACCCCTCCCATCCTCCCCTCAACAGCTCACCAGTCACCACTACCCCTCCCCATCCTCCCTTAACAGCTCACCAGTCACCACTACCCCTCCCCTTCCTCCTCTCAACAGCTCTCCGTCACCACTACCCCTCCCCATCCTTCCCTCAACAGCTCACCAGTCACCACTACCCCTCTCCATCCTCCCCTCACAGCTCAACAGTCACCACTAACCCCTCATCCATCCTCCCTCAACAGCTCACCATCACAGTCACCACTAACCCTCCATCCTCCCCTCAACAGCTCACCAGTCACCACTACCCTCCCATCCTCCCTCAACAGCTCACCAGTCACCACTAACCCCTCCTCCATCCTCCCTCAACAACTCACCATCACCACTACCCCTCCTCCCCTCAACAGCTCGCCAGTCACCACTACTCCTCCCCATACTTCCCTCAACAGCTCACCAGTCACCAACTACCCCTCCTCCCCTCAACAGCTCACCAGTCACCACTACCCCTCCACATCCTCCTCTCAACAGTTCGCCAGTCACCACTACCCCTCCCCCATCCTCCCTCAACAGTCACCACTACCCCTCCACATCCTCCTCTCAACAGCTCACCAGTCACCACTACCCCTCCACATCCTCCTCTCAACAGCTCACCAGTCACCACTACCCCTCCTCCATCCTCCCCTCAACAGCTCACCAGTCACCACTACCCCTCCACATCCTCCTCAACAACTCACCAGTCACCACTACCCCTCCCCATCCTTCCTCTCAACAGCTCACCAGTCACCACTACCCCTCCACCCCTCAACAGCTCACCAGTCACCACTACCCCTCCCCATCCTCCTCTCAACAGCTCCACCAGTCACCACTACCTCCCCATCCTCCCTCAACAGTCACCACTACCCTCCCACATCCTCCTCTCAACAGCTCACCAGTCACACTACCCCTCCCCCATCCTCCCCTCAACAGCTCACCAGTCACCACTACCCCTCCCCATCCTCCCCACAACAACTCACCAGTCCACCACTACCCCTCCACATCCTCCTCTCACAGCTCACCAGTCACCACTACCCCTCCACATCCTCCTCTCAACACCTCACCAGTCACCACTACCCCTCCCCATCCTCCCCTCAACAGCCCAACAGTCACCACTACCCCTCCACATCCTCCTCTCAACAGCTCACCAGTCACCACTACCCCTCCACCCCTCAACAGCTCACCAGTCACACTACCCCTCCCCATCTCCCTCAACAGTCACCAGTCACCACTACCCTCCCCATCCTCCCTCAACAACTCACCAAGTCACCACTACCCCTCCACATCCACCTCTCAACAGCTCACCAGTCACCACTACCCCTCCACATCCTCCTCTCAACAGCTCACCAGTCACCACTACCCCCTCCACCCTCAACAGCTCACCAGTCACCACTACCCCCTCCCCATCCTCCCTCAACAGCTCAACAATCACCACTACCCCTCCACATCCTCCCCTCAACAGTCACCACTACCCCTCCACATCCTCCTCTCAACAGCTCACCAGTCACCACTACCCCTCCCCCATCCTCCCTCAACAGCTCACCAGTCACCACTACCCCTCCACATCCTCCCTCAACAGCTCACCAGTCACCACTACCCCTCCACATCCTCCCCTCAACAGCTCACCAGTCACCACTTACCCCTCCCCATCCTCCCCTCAACAACTCCACCAGTCACCACTACCCCTCACATCCTCCTCTCAACAGCTCACCAGTCACCACTACCCCTCCACATCCTCCTCTCAACAGCTCACACAGCTCACAGTCACCACTACCCCTCCCCCCATCCTCCTCTCAGCAGCTCACCAGTCACCACTACCCTCACCCATCCTCCCCTCAACAGCTCACCAGTCACCACTACCCCTCCCCATCCTCGCCTCAACAGCTCACCAGTCACCCACTACCCCTCCTCCTCCTCAACAGCTCACCAGTCACCACTACCCCTCCCCCATCCTCCCCTCAACAGCTCACAGTCACCACTACCCCTCCCCATCCTCCCCTAAACAGCTCACCAGTCACCACTACCCTCCCCATCCTCCCTGAAACAACTCACCAGTCACCCTACCCTCCCTCCCCTCAACAGCTCACCAGTCACATACCCCTCCTCCATCCTCCCCTCAACAGCTCACCAGTCACCACTACCCCTCCACATCCTCCCCTCAACTCGCTAGTCACCACTACCCCTCCCCCATCCTCCCCTCAACAGCTCACCAGTCACCATACCCCTCCCCATCCTCCCCTCACAGCTCACAGTCACCACTACCCCTCCTCCCCTCAACAGCTCACCAGTCACCACTACCCCTCCCCCATCCTCCCCTCAACAGCTCACCAGCACCACTACCCCTCCACATCCTCCCCTCAACAGCTCACCAGTCACCAATACCCCTCCCCATCTTCCCCTCAACAGCTCACCAGTCACCACTACCCTCCTCATCCTCCCCTCAACAGCTCACCAGTCACCACTACCCCTCCTCCCCTCAACAGCTCACACCACCCCCCTCCTCCATCCTTCCCGCAACAGCTCACCAGTCACACTACCCCTCCCATCCTCCATCAACAGCTCACCAGTCACCAATACCCCTCCCCATCCTCCCATCAACAGCTCGCCAGTCACCACTACCCTCCCCACCCTCCCATCAACAGTCACCACTACCCCTCCACATCCTCCTCCTCAACGCTCACCAGTCACCACTACCCCTCCACATCCTCCTCTCAACAGCTCACCAGTCACCACTACCCCTCCTCCATCCTCCCCTCAACAGCTCACCAGTCACCACTACCCCCTCCCCCATCCTCCCCTCAACAGCTCACCAGTCACCACTACCCTTCCCCATCCTCCCCTCAACAACTCACCAGTCACCACTACCCCTCCACATCCTCCTCTCACAGCTCACCAGTCACCACTACCCCTCCACATCCTCCTCTCAACAGCTCACCAGTCACCACTACCCCTCCCCCCATCCTCCTCTCAACAGCTCACCAGTCACCACTACCCCTCACCCATCCTCCCCTCACAGCTCACCAGTCACCACTACCCCCTCCCCATCCTCCCCTCAACAGCTCACCAGTCACCACTACCCCTCCTCCCCTCAACAGCTCACCAGTCACACTACCCCTCCCCCATCCTCCCCTCAACAGCTCACCAGTCACCACTACCCTCCCCATCCTCCCCTCAACAGCTCACCAGTCACCACTACCCCTCCCCATCCTCCCCTCAACAGCTCACCAGTCACCACTACCCCTCCCTCCCACTCAACAGCTCACCAGTCACCACTACCCCTCCTCCATCCTCCCCTCAACAGCTCACCAGTCACCACTACCCCTCCTCCCTCAACAGCTCACCAGTCACCACTACCCTCCCCATCCTCCCCTCAACAGCTCACCAGTCACACTACCCCTCCTCCCCTCAACAGCTCACCAGTCACCACTACCCCTCCCCATCCTCCCCCTGAACAGCTCACCAGTCACCACTACCCCTCCTCCATCCTTCCCTCAACAGCTCACCAGTCACCACTACCCCTCCTCCCCTCAACAGCTCACCACCACCCCTCCTCCATCCTTCCCTCAACAGCTCACCAGTCACCACTACCCCTCCTCCCCTCAACAGCTCACCAGTCACCACTACCCCTCCCCCATCATCCCATCAACAGCTCACCAGTCACCACTACCCCTCCCCATCCCCCTCAACTCGCTTAGTCACCACTAACCTTCTTCAGTCCCGCCTCGAATCCGCTAATGTCAGCTCCACCAGCTCGGTCTGCCTGTCTCGTATCTTCTCATGGAAAGTCTCTAGATGACTCTTCAGCAGCGCGCGCAGCTGCTGGAGCTTGGGATTCCGTGTGACGGCTGCCGGCGCCGCCGCGGCCACCTCTTCCGTATCCATGGTAACGGGCGCAGTCGGCCGTGGAGGGCGCAGACTCCATGGCGACGCTCTGACCCAGCTCTCCGACGGGGACGGGACAGGGTGGCGCCGCTGGCCAGACTCCGGATCCTGCAGCGATCCGGATTCTTATATTTTGATCACGATACATGCCGCGATGGACAACTTTCACTTCACGCCCAAGAGCGAAAACATACTGAATAAGTCTGGAACAATCGCTGCATTTCGATCGTCGTGCGAGTGTGCACACGACGAATGCATTGCATGTGTGCAAATGGCGGCATTAAGCAGACATAACTACACACAAAGGCATACGACATCCTGCTTTAAAGCTGAATGTGGACACAGCAACCAGAACAGATGTCCTTCTCTAGTTCAACTTCAGACCCCATCAGACACAAACGCATCACAGCAGAAAGCCTCTCCAAGTCTCCAGTTCGATCAGCCAGTCACTCCCTCCCCTCCCCCTGCACGCCGGTGGCCCCGGGCACCGTACCGTTTCTTGGCGATGCGTGTCACCTCAGAGACGAGTGACCGCAGGTCCGCTCCAACACAGCCGGCGTCTGTCTGCTGATCTGACGCAAGTCCACATCGGCCGCCAGCCGGGCGTGCCGGCACAGCACCTGTGGTAGCAGGGGGGAGGCGAGGGGGGTCAGTCAGCAGCAGAGGAGGCTAGGGGGTCAGTAATGGTCGACGGTGAGAGAAAGACAGACAGACAGAGACAGACAGACAGACAGACAGACAGACAGACAGAACAGACAGACAGACAGACAGACAGACAGACAGACAGACAGACAGACAGACCAACGACAGACAGACAGACAGACAGACAGACAGACAGACAGCCAGACAGACGACAGACAGACAGACGAGACAGACAGACAGAGAGACAGAGAGACAGAGAGACAGAGAGACAGAGAGACAGAGAGACAGAGAGACAGAGAGACAGAGAGACAGAGAGACAGAGAGACAGAGAGACAGAGAGAACAGAGAGACAGAAGACAGAGAGACAGAAGAGACAGAGAGACAGAGAGACAGAGAGACAGAGAGACAGAGAGACAGAGAGACAGAGAGACAGAGAGACAGAGAGACAGACCAGAGACAGACAGACATACAGACAGACAGACAGACAGACAGACAGACAGACAGACAGACAGACAGACAGACAGACAGACAGACAGACAGACAGGACAGACAGACAGACAGACAGACAGACAGACAGACAGACAGACAGACAGACAGGACAGACAGACAGAGAGACAGACAGACAGAGAGACAGACAGACAGAGAGACAGACAGACAGAGAGACAGACAGACAGAGAGACAGACAGACAGAGAGACAGACAGACAGAGAGACAGAAGACAGAGAGACAGACAGACAGAGAGACAGACAGACAGAGAGACAGACAGACAAGAGACAGACAGACAGGAGACGAGGCAGACCCACAAGGGTCTCTCGCTCTCGCTCTCGCTCTCGCTCTCGGCTCTCGCTCCGCTCCTCGCTCTCGCTCTCGCTCTCGCTCTCGCTCTCGCTCTCGCTCCTCGCTCTCGCTCTCGCTCTCGCTCTCGCTCTCGCTCTCGCTCTCGCTCTCGCTCTCGCTCTCGCTCTCGCTCTCGCTCTCGCTCTCGCTCTCGCTCTCGCTCTCGCTCTCGCTCTCGCTCTCGCTCTCGCTCTCGCTCTCGCTCTCGCTCTCGCTCTCGCTCTCGGCTCTCGCTCTCGCTCTCGCTCTCGCTCTCGCTCTCGCTCTCGCTCTCGCTCTCGCTCTCGCTCTCGCACTCGCTCTCGCTCTCGCTCTCGCTCTCGCTCTCGCTCTCGCTCTCGCTCTCGCTCTCGCTCTCGCTCTCGCTCTCGCTCTCGCTCTCGCTCTCGCTCTCGCTCTCGCTCTCGCTCTCGCTCTCGCTCTCGCTCTCGCTCTCTCTCTCTCTCTCTCTCTTCTCTACTCTCTCTCTCTCTCTCTCTCTCTCTCTCTCTCTCTCTCTCTCTCTCTCTCTCTTTCTCTCTCTCTGAATCGACACGGCATCTCGGAGAGGGCGGTGGGAACAGACAGGAGCAGGTCGGGAAATTCTGGTCACACTGTGGTATATCATACTTGATTTCAGCTGCAACTCAGGCACTCCTGGGACAGACTAAAATGAGGTCTACCTAACTCCCACAATCCGACCATGAGGCAGGGTTATCAGTTAGACAGTAAGTCAGCCGGCAGTCAGCCCTGCCGGCTTCCCTGACATGCCCTGACCCGCCGGCTTCCCTGACGCGCCCTGACCTGTCAGCTTCCTGACCCGCCCTGACCTGCCGGCTTCCCTGACGCGCCCTGACCTACCAGCTTCCCTGACGCGCTCTGACCCGCCGGCTTCCCTGACGCGCCCTGACTGCCAGCTTCCCTGACGCGCCCTGACCTGCCAGCTTCCCTGACGCGCCCTGACCTGCCAGCTTCCCTTGACCCGCCCTGACCCCGCCGGCTTCCCTGACGCGCCCTGACCTGCCAGCTTCCCTGACCCGCCCTGACCCCGCGGCTTCCCTGACCTGCCCTGACCTGCCGGCTTCCTGACGCGCCCTGACTGCCAGCTTCCCTGACGCGCCCTGACCCGCCGGCTTCCTGACGCGCCCTGACCTGCCCAGCTTCCCTGACCCGCCCTGACCCGCCGGCTTCCCTGACGCGCCCTGACCTGCCGGCTTCCCTGACGCGCCCTGACCTGCCAGCTTCCCTGACCCGCCCTGACCCGCCGGCTCTCCCTGACCTGCCCTAACCTGCTGGCTTCCCTGACGCGCCCTGACCTGCCGGCTTCCCTGACGCGCCCTGACCTGCCGGCTTCCCTGACACGCCCTGACGCGCCCTGACCTGCCGGCTTCCCTGACGGCGCCCTGACCTGCCGGCTTCCCTGACCTGCCCCTGACCTGCCGGCTTCCCTGACCGCCCTGACCTGCCGGCTTTCCCTGACCCACCCTGACCTGCCGGCTTCCCTGACCCGCCCTGACCTGCCGGCTTCCTGACGCGCCCTGACCTGCCGGCTTCCCTGACCCGCCCTGACCCGCCCCTGACCTGCCAGCTTCCCTGACGCGCCCTGACCCGCCTGACCTGCCGGCTTCCCTGACGCGCCCTGACCCGCCCTGACCTGCCAGCTTCCCTGACGCGCCCTGACCTGCCGCTTCCCTGACCCGCCCTGACCTGCCAGCTTCCCTGACGCGCCCAGACCCGCCCTGACCTGCCGGCTTCCTGACGCGCCCTGACCGCCCCCCTGACCTGCCGGCTTCCCTGACCCGCCCTGACCCCGCCCTGACCTGCTGGCTTCCCTGACCCCGCCCTGACCTGCTGGCTTCCCTGACCTGCCCTGACCGCCTGACCTGCCGGCTTCCCCTGACCCGCCCTGAACCCGCCCTGACCCGCCGGCTTCCCTGACCCCGCCGGCTTCCCTGACCCCGCCCTGACCTGCGGCTTCCCTGACCCGCCCTGACCGCCGGCTTCCCTGACCGCCCCTGACCCGCCCGACCTGCCAGCTTCCCTGACGCGCCCTGACCTGCCGGCTTCCCTGACCCGCCCTGACCTGCCGGCTTCCCTGACGCGCCCTGACCCGCCCTGACCTGCCGGCTTCCCTGACGCGCCCTGACCCGCCCTGACCTGCCAGCTTCCCTGACCCGCCCTGACCCGCCGGCTTCCTGACCGCCCTGACCTGCCGGCTTCCCTGACCCGCCCTGACCTGCAGAATGCCGAGCCGCCCCGTCGCGTCCGGAATCCCCAGCGCCACCTCCTGGTCGAACCGGCCGGCGCGGCGCAGCGCTGCGTCGATCTGGTCAGGCAGGTTTGTGGCTCCGACCACCAGCACTGAACTGCCAGTCTTGCCCAGCGCTGATGGAGCCACGGGGGCGGGGTTACGTCCGGGTCAGCATAAGCGGGGTCAGATCGCTGGCTCAGCGGCACCGCGGTCAAAGGCGAATCCGCGAAAGGACGACAGAATAGCGAAACACACACATCTTACGTTTTTCTCACGAATACATACTATTTCTTACCATCAGTAGCCAGTTCCCCCCCCCCCCCCCCCCCCCCCCCCCCCCCCCCACCCCCCCACCTCCATAGCCATCCTAGTCGCTCGCAGAAACGCAGGATCCAAGAGCTCACTACCAAAGCTCCCTTTGGAGCTAACGGCTCGCTATGGAAGCGCTTTGTCTGCCTGTGCTGATAAATGCCTTCGAAGACGTCTCTAACCACCGTCAGCAATGTCAGCAACGTCAGCAACATCACCACCGTCAGCAACGTCAGCTCACCGTCAAACGAACTGATGAGCTGAGACACGATGCGCTTCTCCATGTCCTTGTGGGCGTTCTGCCGCTTTGAGGTGAGAGCGTCGATCTCATCTGCAGCGAAAGACAGAGGGCGGGTGAGGTCGGCCCAGACCGATGTCACGACACGACCATACAGACGGGTTATAATCAAACATCGTGCCACAGGTGGGTCACTCATTGTGTTAGATGATCCCAATGTATTCCTTATTAAATTACATGTCATGCATACAAACACGTCCGCATTACCTTCGCCAATCGCAGGTAATGCGGACGTGCCGCAACAGCCGCACCACTCAATTAAGCAAAACCCCGGCCTCCCGCCACCACCAGCGGCCACAACGGGGGGGGGGGGTCTGTTCACCGACCCTACCTCAGACCCCAGCGACGTATGTTTCTCACCTATGAACAGTACGCAGGGCGCGGGCGCGTTGCGCCTGCACGAACAGGTCCCTGATACGCTCCTCTGAGTCTCCAGAGACGCCCGAGACCAGCTCCGTGGAGGCGACGTGCAGGATCGGCAGCTCCAGCTCCTGCGGACGACACGGGACACGGGACACGTGACGTCATCGGACCGGGGTCAAAGGTGAGTCGGAGTGGAAGGGTCGCCGGTACGCTTGTTTGGGGCGGGAGGAGTGGGGTGGTTCAAGGACATGGCATGGAGGGGCTGGGGAGTGGGGGCGGGGGGGCATCAATGTGTGGGTGAGAGTCCGGAGCAGTTCAAAAAGGGGAAGAGCAGAACGAGAAAACAGTAAAAACAAGACAAATGCTAAGTGCAAGACATCCGCAAGACAATTTCGTGAAGATCAGAGGACAGAGATCGGCAAAAAAGGCACAAATATGAGCATTTCCGATGGTCTGGCTATCCCGTTACAGGACAGAGAATGTTGGGTAAATGAAGACGTACTCCTCTGAACAGTCATTAGTTATCCTTAACTCAGGTCAAGCTGGTCATCCATATGTTGCATCATTCCCATGTGTTTTCTTTACTGTAAGTTTGCATCGATAAACAGAAGTTCCCACAGGCATTGCAGCGGCCATATTGACTGCTCCGGACCGGACTTCAGACTGGTCTGCAAGACTGAGAGCTGAGCCGGCTTACCCCCGCCAGTGCGAAGGCCAGCAGCGACTTGCCGCAGCCGGGCGGCCCGTGCAGCAGGACTCCGCGGGAATAGGACGCCGTAGTGTCACTGCACAGAGTCGGGTCCAGGAAGTCCTCGAGCAGGTCACACAGCGACTGCCGGGTCACGAGGGCAGAACACAGGTCAAACACAGGTCAAACACAGGTCAAACACAGGTCAAACACAGGTCAAACACAGGTCAAACACAGGTCAAACACAGGTCAAACACAGGTCAAACACAGGTCAAACACAGGTCAAACACAGGTCAAACACAGGTCAAACACAGGTCAAACACAGGTCAAACACAGGTCAAACACAGGTCAAACACAGGTCAAACACAGGTCAAACACAGGTCAAACACAGGTCAAACACAGGTCAAACACAGGTCAAACACAGGTCAAACACAGGTCAAACACAGGTCAAACACAGGTCAAACACAGGTCAAACACAGGTCAAACACAGGTCAAACACAGGTCAAACACAGGTCAAACACAGGTCAAACACAGGTCAAACACAGGTCAAACACAGGTCAAACACAGGTCAAACACAGGTCAAACACAGGTCAAACACAGGTCACACAGGTCAAACACAGGTCAATCACAGGTCACATCGCGGGAGTAGGCGGCTGAGGTGGAAAGTCAAAAAGTGAAGTACACAAAAGTGAAAACAAATGTCGATATAAACAGAGCCTGGTCGGAATATACGGAAGCACTTTCCTGGAGCAGAATATCCATAATAAATTACCCAAACTCTGATAGCATGTACCATTAAAAAAATATTATGATATGTAAAGCTGACCAGCACTCCTTACTATCAAAGCCTTGTCGCTGCCGCCCATGTCATCGAAGGTAGTGGTGGATTTGTCCAGTTGGAATGATTTCTTCTTCTTGAAGAAGTCCTCCTCCTCTTCTATTGCCTTTTTCCTCTTGCCGGGTCGAGGCGTCTGAGGAACAAACAAGTATGTTGGGGACGATGTAATTTTGCCGGTGGGCAACTCAACTTCAATGGCATTGCGATTTAGTGTCATGCTATCATCAACACTTCAAATTAGTGTCTCAAAATACTTTTCATTCTTACAGTTTGAAAAGCAATTTTAATTTACTTTATCCCAACTTCAATGCGGGACAGGCAGAACCTTCACACCACTCCCCGCTAAAAATAGCGGGGAGTGGTGTGACCTATCGTGATTGCATAACCCTATCCTTGTTAAAGGGAGTGTGCCTACTCACATCGCTTAGTTGGGGTTATTGACACTGGTCTATAGAACACAATTTTCTGAATTGAACCACTACATCATTTCTCCAGATTCACCCTAGTTGCTGAGATATTCAAAGACTCCAGGAATTTGCTTGGGAGCAAAAAGTTATCGGGTAGACTCCAGATGGCTTCCCACTACTAAAAGCATTGCAACTATCGATTACACTGCTAGCATATCGTTATCACCGGCCAATAGCAATTCGAACAAACAGCTCGTGTGCGCTGATAGCAGCTGCCGAACAACAGAGCCTGGGCGGCCATCATGCTTGCATGCATCATGCTTGTCTTAGGTGCGTCGTTCAGGTATCAATTTGTT
This sequence comes from Chirona hameri, assembly GCA_036785665.1. Taxonomy (NCBI): domain Eukaryota; kingdom Metazoa; phylum Arthropoda; class Thecostraca; order Balanomorpha; family Balanidae; genus Chirona; species Chirona hameri. The sequence goes on along the minus strand of JAXIVJ010018420.1, from coordinate 3,032 downwards.
ACCTCTGTTTACCTTCACCGTAGTGGGAATCGTTTTTTCGATATCGAAACGAAAAATAATCGAAAACAATATAAGTGAAAATTCAACTAAAGGGGCTCCAGATGTGAATTTCATCGTATCCAACCATCACAACAATAGCTACTTATCGTATGAAAAATAATTTTGACAGTTCAAAACAGTAGGCACACTCCCTTTAACCACTCTGGTAATTAACGTACTCTGGTCACATGGGCATGGAAGGGCACTCCTGCCTACCTATTATGGGTAGGGGGATTTTTTAAAAGCTAGCAGCATCGCACGAACATTGTCGGTATCATGTATGATGTTTCGCACCACCTCGTGCATTACACCCCCTCCCTCCGCGACACAGAGTATCGCTGACACCCAGCGTCTGCTGACCTTGGCCTGTTTGGCGGACTCTGCTGCCGGAGCGTCAGAAGCACCCGCAGCATCAGCAGGGGTGGAGGACGGGCCAGTCCTGCCGGGCGTTCTCACCGGGTCACCGGTCCTGTCAGCAGACGTGGTGAAGTCAGACGTGGTAGAGTCAGACGTGGTTGAGTCAGACGTGGTTGAGTCAGACGTGGTAGAGTCAGACGTGGTAGAGTCAGACGTGGTAGAGTCAGACGTGGTAGAGTCAGACGTGGTAGAGTCAGACGTGGTAGAGTCAGACGTGGTAGAGTCAGACGTGGTAGAGTCAGACGTGGTAGTCAGACGTGGTAGTCAGACGTGGTAGAGTCAGACGTGGTAGAGTCAGACGTGGTAGAGTCAGACGTGGTAGAGTCAGACGTGGTAGAGTCAGACGTGGTAGAGTCAGACGTGGTAGAGTCAGACGTGGTAGTCAGACGTGGTAGAGTCAGACGTGGTAGAGTCAGACGTGGTAGTCAGACGTGGTAGAGTCAGACGTGGTAGAGTCAGACGTGGTAGAGTCAGACGTGGTAGAGTCAGACGTGGTAGAGTCAGACGTGGTAGAGTCAGACGTGGTAGAGTCAGACGTGGTAGAGTCAGACGTGGTAGAGTCAGACGTGGTAGAGTCAGACGTGGTAGAGTCAGACGTGGTAGAGTCAGACGTGGTAGAGTCAGACGTGGTAGAGTCAGACGTGGTAGAGTCAGACGTGGTAGAGTCAGACGTGGTAGAGTCAGACGTGGTAGAGACAGACGTGGTAGAGTCAGACGTGGTAGAGTCAGACGTGGTAGAGTCAGACGTGGTAGAGTCAGACGTGGTAGAGTCAGACGTGGTAGAGTCAGACGTGGTAGTCAGACGTGGTAGAGTCAGACGTGGTAGAGTCAGACGTGGTGGAGTCAGACGTGGTAGAGTCAGACGTGGTAGAGTCAGAAATGGTAGAGTCAGACGTGGTAGAGTCAGACGTGGTAGAGTCAGACGTGGTAGAGTCATACGTGGTAGAGTCAGACGTGGTAGAGTCAGACGTGGTAGAGTCAGACGTGGTAGAGTCAGGCGTGGTAGTCAGACGTGGTAGAGTCAGACGTGGTAGAGTCAGACGTCAGACGTGGTAGTCAGACGTGGTAGAGTCAGACGTGGTAGTCAGACGTGGTAGAGTCAGACGTGGTAGAGTCAGACGTGGTGTCAGACGTGGTAGAGTCAGACGTGGTAAAGTTAGAGTCACCGGGGACAGACAGCACAAGAAGCAGGGCTACCAGGCAGAGATCCATCACACAGCCATCACGCCAGACCTACCGACTCCCGGCCCATCCTCTTCACCACTCACCTATCGATGAAAACACTGCCCCCGGCCTGATCGGTGGCGTCAGCGGCCGGCGGCTGTGTCACTGCCACGGTCACGGTCACGCCGCCCCCGCCCCCGCCAGGACCGCCGCCGCCGCCGCTCTCGGCCGTGTCTGTGTCAGCCCCGCGGGTCACCGTCGGCAGTCGGCCGTACAGCTCCGTCAGAGAGTTGTTGATGGAGTTCGCCTCCAGCTGAGGGCGGTAAGGGCAGTAGTGCAGTGGGAGAAGAATAACGACGAGGTACAGACGGACAGGAACGAACAGCAGAACGCTGAGCGAGGTGCGTGGCACACGATACAAGTACGCGACGGGCTTCTGGACTCCGGGTATCCGGCTGTTTCCGAAGTGATAAATGTGTTTTTTTAAACTTGATTATGCTGCCATATTATGCGCTTAGACTGCTTAGACAAAATGTTAACGATAATGACTTAAATGGTACTTTATGTTTGTGTTCTTATTGTCAAAATTTGCAAGCAGAAATATCAAGACACAAACCTCTTCTTTTGCCTCTTCATCCAAAGATTCTTCTTCAGAACTACTTGTCGCAAACTGGTCCTTCATTTCAGTGGCGACAAACTCGTATGCTGGAACACAAAATACGTCAGCATTAATGCTGAAATCGTAATCAACAATCTAGACAAAATATTGAAAACGCACACCGCATCAAGACAGCGACACACCGTGCAAACTGTGTGTCGTATCCATCGGATTATGAAGTCTCAGCTGACCTGACTATTGCACTAAATTATTCAAAACTTAAACACTGCTGCACGGGTGGAGTTTCCTATTCAAATGGTGGGGGCGACTGCCCCACCAACCTTGTGTTTTGCCCCACCAACTTGTGTCAGATTTGAAGGTTTCCTGGCGTTGAAATGGCCAACCTGAACCATTGAAAACAACCAGCCTATATGATATATATGAGATATGCCCAACTTTTTCTGAAAAGCTCCACCCATGCTGTGCTTTATCTCTAATAAAAATGCAACAAAGGGGCTATCAGCATTTCATACTCATCCAACACCAAACAGATGCTCGTGACACTATTCCCCCGTCGGACCGTACCTCGCTGCACGAGGATGCGGAACGGCAGCTTCTTCTTGTGCTTGTACTCGCGGTGGGTGACCTGCAGGTAGTCTGTGAGCTCGTCCAGCTCCACGTATTTGACGTCTCCCAGCTCATGTAGATACTGTAAGCAGGTGATAAACACCGGATGGTGATGAACGCCGGACGATGAGGAGCAACAGGATGGGCGCCGAGGACATGGCCGAAACATGTCCTGCACAGACGCACC